>DVQO01001082.1:0-11310 GCA_018231785.1 Danaus gilippus
TGTAGGTACATCACTATTTTAGTAATTTAAAGGTGTGAATGTCTGACTGAATATTCAAAATTATATGCCTCGAAAAATATCGTGTTAATGATATATCTTCAATAATTATTTATATTAATAGTATTTTTGGTTATATTAATTAAATGAATAACTAATTTTTTTATTGTTATTCTAAAGAACGGTGGCACGTAACATTACACGATTCATTAATAATGTCACGGGTTGGTTATATAAAGGAGATTAATATTTTAAGGTTCATTACAATAAATGTTTATTTAATTTTACCCTCCTACAATACTTATACATTTTATTTTAATTACCCATATATACATGTATATAATATGCACTTTTTTACAGCGATCTTTGTAGAAAAAGTATTTAAAAATGAGTAGTCGTTGACTGTTATGAAATCCGAAATAATAATATTTGATAAATCAATATAAAGATTATTTAATTCCTATTAATTAGTGTTTTCTTTGGTAATCATAGACAACGAGTAACTCTATAAATAATTTAATTTTAATGAATTTCATTAAGGTGGCAATACAAATCTGACGGACAGGATATCAAAATTATTTTTTTCATATAGCAAGGAAACTGATTGATAGCCATTTTGAAGAGCCTTTTGTTAGTGTTTTGTGAATGTTTTCATAAAAATTTTGCAAAATTATTATGATAAGGTTATTGATATGCATTAATTAAACGCGTTATGATCAGAGAATAATTCTTTTATGAACTTTAGGGTGTTGTGTTTGTTTGGTGTAGGCACATTGTGACAAAAAAAACCGGAACGAGTTGAAATTTACTTTAATATTATTTTATCGTTTTTAAAGTATTAATTAATAGTGTAAGTGATGGATTGTTGTTAGTGAATGATTTATTGAACTGATAATTATTTACGTCGCGCCTCGCGTGTATTTGTTCGCTACGTAAATTATTGAGATCGCCACAAGATGGCCGCCGTCGGATGCCCGCTCCGCCAAAACCCGCTCGCGAGGCCCGATGTGTCATCTATTATCCATGGTGTGTCTGACATACTATAAACTGGCGTCTTATAGCGCGACCGAACTCACCGGTCGCTTCCGGCGAAGTTCCATTGTATAAAATGGAATTTCGCTCGAGGCGCCAAAATACGATGGGTGTTGACACATCTCTAGCTTCAATACCGTACCGTTACTTTGACGGCTGCACAAAATAATTGTTGACAAAAATGAGCGAACCGGACGACGTCGGAAAAGAAGTGTGGAAGCGTTGGATTCTTGAGGCGATACATAAGATACGATCGCAGAAGCAGAGGCCGAGCGTGGAGAGGATATGTCACGCAATAAGACAGCATCACAACTACCACGAAGATGTTGTGTCGGAGCGTCTGGAGAACGCCGTGCGTGAAGGAGTAGTGCTGAAAGTGTATAACAAGGGACAAAGTTCGTACAAGGATCCAGGGGGGTTGCAGAATAAGGTGTTACGTATATCAGCAGACGTAGATGTTTCGAGGGCGGTCGCGAAAGCTGTGCGAGAACTCGGTGAGAGAGATGGATCCAGCTTGAAGACGATAGAAAAGTATCTGCGGCAAGCTTACCAAGTGTCCGTAGAGGAAAACATCGAGGTTCGGAATATATTGCGAGGCGCAGCGAAGCGTGCAGTGGCTAGGGGACTCCTCATTCATCACGCGGGTAACTATAAAGCTGCCGAGAGACCCTTACAAGCCTCTGAACGCATTTCAAAACAAAGAAAGTTGCAAGATTCTCCTGAAGAAGTGAGTATACAGTTCCTAATACAATAACAAAAAGGTTTTTTATTTTGATTTCTCATAAGATTTATGCTTGGTTACAAAAAAAAACAAATGTTTCAAGTTCAAAAATATGATTGTGTAATCACATGTATGTCATTCATGTTTATTGTTATCAGTAAACAACAACATACTATTTATAGTGAAACAGTTCATTCAAAAGTTGGAATGAATGAATGTTGATTTAATAAACAACTTTTTAATGTAAAATTTATATTGTTTATAAATAAATCTGGAGATAAACAAGTATTAAAATTTCAATTATCATTATCATTCTGAGATGATCATGTAAAACTTTAAATAATTTCAAATAATATTTAAATTGTTTCTAAATATATTGATAAGTTATTTTTTAATATTATAGAATAAATGAGTTAATATATTTAACATATAGTCAATATGGTGTTATAATGTTAATTTCAGAAGCCCAGCCCTGGTGGGGTGCCGGTGTGTGCTGAATGTCTCGGAACAGATGCTAAGAATAGGCTTGGAGTCACTGAGGCACTCATCTGCTGTGCCCAGTGTAAATCTTATGCCCACCCCACCTGTCTTAACCTGCTGGAATACATCAATTTGACAACATTGAAGGTAATCCACATATGTATATATGTATAATTCCCAAAGAGGGTTGATATCAGGCAGGCAACCAGTTGTAAAAAGCATTAGCCAAAACTATTTACAACATTTAAGGCAGACCCTGGCTAAAGCTGGGAAATTGCCAGGTAGAAGATGTATATGTATAATGGAAATGACAATTTACATATATGAAGAGCATGTGATCATGCTTCAAAGTTTAATTGGTTTTTTGATTTTGATAGTATGATTGATATAGTTTGTATGTCTTCATAATATTACATCACTCTGTTTATTTATAATAAATTTTAAACTTAATAAGTATAACTTATTTAGTTTTAACTGTCATGTGGTATATAATAATAAGGTATAATAAAATGTTTATACTACAATAGAAGGTCAAATTTTAAATACATTTGTATTATTATAATTGAGGGGAATAAAAAATGATTATTTGCATTTAAATTTATTATTCTTACAAGTATTTGTATTGTAGTTGTGATAAATTATGACTATATAAGGTTTGATAGTTATATTTCCTGTACAATGGCCTTACAATAATATGGTTCTATGAAAAAATACCTTTATTGGTTTTATGTGTTATATTACTGTCACTATCAATAGCAGCCAAAGATTTTTGTAAATATAGAATTAAAGAACTGATGTATTATTATAAATGCAAGTCAAGGTGTAGTTAATAAAGTTTTTCAACACGTATTTGATTATGTAATTAAAATGTTATGTACATGTACACTAAAAATATAATGTTATGTGTGCTCACCTACAGAGAGAATGGTTTGGCAAAGAAAGAAAAGTAAGCTGTGTAACATGTTAAAAGTAGTTTTTTATATTTAGTAATATCTACATAAATTATACAACTGTGTGATATGAATTTAATTTTCAGTATATCACTTTTATATATATCCAATACTTTATGTTTCAGAGTGTCCGTTGGTGGTGTGGGGAGTGTTCGCGGTGTAGCTCGTGTGGTCTGAGCGGTGAGTGGGCGTCGCGCTGTAGCGGCTGCCCACGAGCCGCCCACGCACGCTGCCACGCTCCACCCTGGCGCTGCGACCGCTGCTCACGGACCAGGTCAGGGACACACTACCAACACTCATATAGTAGTTATTGATTAAAGTGATAAGGAAAATATATGTCAGGAGTTCACTATTTGGTACTGTGATTTCAGAACGGCGATGGGAGGGACGCCGAAGAAGCGGAAGTCGAAGACAGCTGCGAGACGCATCGAATCAGACGACGAGCCCTCCGACGGTAATAGCTCGCCGTACGCACGCCTGCCGTCCGAACAGAGAATGTCCAAGGAGAAGCAAAAGTTTTTCAAATTCTCCGCTTTTAATCTGGTTAAACGGCGTCGCTGTAGGGAGTCGTCGAGCGAGTTTGAGGGCTGGGGCGGTGTGCGGGTCACGCGCGTACAGCGCCTCGAGCTCGCGGTGGAGCCCCCGCCGCCCGGCCCGCCGCAACAAGAGCCCACCATCTTCG
Organism: Danaus gilippus; assembly: GCA_018231785.1. Lineage (NCBI taxonomy): Eukaryota > Metazoa > Arthropoda > Insecta > Lepidoptera > Nymphalidae > Danaus > Danaus gilippus. Next base: position 3,863 of record DVQO01001082.1, read on the forward strand.
AGCGCCTGGCCACGGACGCGTCGCCGGACGGCGCCTGGGGCTTCGCCGCGGAAGCCCGCAAGCAGCGCCTCGTGGAGTCCCCGCCTAAAGTAGCGCCCGCGCGCTCGCCGCCCAGCCCGCCCGCCAGGCACCGGCGGAGGAGTAGATGCGGAGATCGCCTCTTGACCACGCTGTTCGACGGTCTATCAGAGTTTTATTCTGTTCGCACGGCGTCACGGTCGCAGTCGCGCCACCGGCCGGTCCGGCGGAATAGTGAGGACCGACAAGTACTTAAAGAGACGAGGAGTACGTTTAAGAGGTACCAGGCCTCGCTGAACAGGGAGCCCAGTGACGGCCGGCCCAAAGAGGAGGACACTATCTGTAAGGATGCGGGGCGGGATAGTCGGTCGAGGGAGAGCGTATCTGTAGAGAGAGTGCCGTATGAGGCTGCGCGGGCCGAGAGGGGCCGGTCTCAGGACAGGTTGAGTGCGTCGGCGCTGGTGGTGCGCGCGGCGGAGGGCAAGCGGGGTGGGGCGGGAGTGTGCGCGGGGGCGGGGGCGGACGCTCAGCAGCACAAGCTGTCGCGCGCGCTGGGCCCGGCCACCAATCAGACGGGTAAGCGGGGTTCGGGGGCGCGGTGAAAGTGTCGTGGTGGATCTGACCGTCGCTCGCTCTGATTGATGGCCGGCGCTCCGCTGTCTGTACCGCGCTGTGTCTCTCGTTCTCTGTTCGGACTCGGTGAGTGTGTCGGTTCGTTCCCAATGAGGTATCAAACTCAGCTATCGGCAGTATCCACACATGCACTTTCGCTCGCGCTTCTCGTCGTGGACGCGAAAATTTAATTTTTCCGCTTGGTGTGTGACTATCCTCTCTATTCCCGCCGTTTTCGTATTTCGTTTGCATTCTATCGAGTCGTTTGGTGTCCGGTTTGTATGTGTTAAGTAAATAGATCGATGCTTGAGCCAATCGTATTATATTATTTTTTGTTGCACATTTTTTTTGTATCAGATTATAACCATATTCATATCCGATCGTCACATATCATATCGCTCTGTGAGCGTTTGTCGGTGTTGATATAATTTTTAACTTGCAGAAGGTAAGCGGTTGCCGGCCGGTGTGACTGAGGCCGACGCGGAGTTGTTTAAGCAGGCTCGTGAGGCGAGTGGTGTGGACGGCGGCCAGTCCCCTACTCCCGGTCCCACCCCGGGGGTCGGCCCGCCGCCGCCTCGCTGTCCCTCCGCCATAGAGTTCGGACAGTGGGAGATAGAGACCTGGTATTCCAGTCCCTTTCCGCAGGAATATGCGAGGTAAATAAAGTGGATCTATATACATATGTTAATGTGAATTAGTGTGTACTTGGTATTAAAAATATAACTAATCTTCACGAATTCAGACCCGTGTTAACGAACATAAAACTAAGATTTGTTTCCGTTTACTAGTAATATACTATATATATGTGTTGTCATGTTTCAGGTTGCCAAAGTTATTCCTATGTGAGTTTTGTCTTAAGTATGCCAAGAGTCGAGCGGTTCTAATGCGTCACCTGGACAAGTGTCTGTGGCGCCATCCTCCCGCTACGGAGATCTACCGCTGCGGCGATATATCTGTGTTCGAGGTGGACGGGAACGCGAACAAAATATACTGTCAGAATCTCTGCCTCCTCGCCAAACTGTTTCTGGACCACAAGACGTTGTATTATGACGTGGAGCCGTTCTTGTTCTACGTACTCACTAAAAACGACAGCAAAGGCTGCCATCTCGTTGGATATTTCTCAAAGGAGAAACATTGTCAGCAGAAATATAACGTATCGTGTATAATGACAATGCCTCAGTATCAAAGACAGGGTTACGGGAGGTTCCTCATCCATTTCAGTGAGTGGTGGAATTATTTTTCATAAACATTTCATTCAATATTGTAGATTATATTGTTTCATAGAGTACATTATTAATGATGTTTTCTTTCGTCAGGTTATTTGTTGTCAAAAGAAGAAGGTCAAGCAGGTACTCCAGAGAAGCCTTTGTCAGATTTAGGAAGGGTCTCGTATCATGCTTACTGGAAATCGGTTATACTGGAATATCTCCACGACCACAGAGACAAACCGTTCACATTCGAAGACATCGCTCTCTCGACTGGAATGCATATGAATGATATCGCTGTAACATTTCAACTGCTCGGTTTTGTGAGATACGTTCCCGACAAGGACGATATCAAATTAGGCATTTGTGTAGACTGGAAGAGGGTCGAGAATCACGTGAAGAAGCTGAACAGTAGGCCTCGCCTCGAAATAGATCCTGAATGTTTAAGGTGGACGCCGTTATTGACGCCGACCATCAATCCATTCAGATCACCGGATGAAAATTCAGCAGATCAGGACACAGAAAACGATGAAGGGGAATTGAAAACAGAAAGTGAAAATACGGAAACGGAACCAGAAACGATTCCTTCGAAATCAAGCGCGAAAACAAAGTCCGTTGAAAAAGACTCGCTAGAACAACCGATAGCGGTCACTTCATCCGGACGGAAGAGGACGCGACCTCTGAAATATAGTGAAACTACGTATCAGACCACGCCAACATTGAGTGACGCGACGCGGAAAAGAAAACGAGACGCCAATAGAAAGCTCTCCGAGAGCGTTGACGAAGAAAAGAAAGAAGAGAGCACACCGAGAAGACAGAGAAGCAAGAGTGTCGGCCGCAAGGCTAAAGTCGTTCAAGAAGAAACCACAGAAGATCTACCGAGGAATAGGCGGAAAACTAAAGAACAAGAGTACGCCTCAGATAGTCAAGAGAGCCAGGAGAGTAATGACGTCCGTACTGAAGAACCCGCGCCTGTCAGGCTGGGGAAGGCGAAAACGAAACGGAAACTCGCCTGGAGAGGAAGACAGGCGAAACGACAGACGGGATGTAAGACAGTTACAAGCAATGAATCACCTGTCGCGAAGAAGGCTAAGGTTGACGCAGAGGAGAACGTCGGCTACAAAACCGATGACTCCTCACAGCCGACTACTGAACCTGTGGGGGAGAAGACAGCGGCAGAACGAAAGGAGAAGAAGACCGAGAAGGATAAGAACTCAGAAGCAAGCTCCGAAGACTCATCAGGAGAGGCCGATGATGAGATGGACGTAGACGAAGATAGAGCCAGTGTACCAAGTAAGCCTCCGACACCACGCCATCTAGAGGAGAACAGCACGGACCATCATACTAGTGATATGGAGTTGGACAGCATACATATGGACTCACCGAAATCTATCGCTGAGAAGGAACAGGTGATTAACGACAGCAAGGACAAGACCGAAGAAGAGTCGCCCGCCACAGGAGATGACTCGCCAACGGTACAGACTGAAAATAACGAGAAAATTACTAATAACTCCAATGATAGTGAAAAAATTATAAAGGATGTTAACAGTGAAAGGAATTCACCCGCTAAAGTTGTTCTTGATGACAAAGACACCATTGTCATATCGGAGTCTGATGATAACAACAGCCAGAGCTGCCCTCTACCGTCACCGAAACCAAATAACGTAGCTCCGGTACAAGTCGCCGCAGCCGAGTCCAAAGATGTTAAAGACGTTGCAGAAAATGAGAGTCCCACTAAAGTTATACCCATCGTGTCCACAGAAAATTCCCACATCGTATTAGACGCGAAGGGTGATAGTAATCCAGTTAAGCCACCAGCAGAGCTCATTGTTCATAGACTGCCTCATTTTGAAACTATCGTCGTAGAAACGGAATCAGACAACGCTCAGTCACCAGCGATAGGTGTGTCTCCTAAGAAAAACGACAAGACGGTCATAAGCGAATCGCCGAAACAAAAGAAATCTCCAGAAAAAAATACAGAAACACCCTACGAGCAGAAGAAGTGCGACATGAGGAAGGAAACCGTGATCCATCATCAAAATATAGAAGAGAGTAAAGGGCCGGAGAAGAAGACGCTCAATAAAATAGAAACCATCATACAGAACTTGGATCCGCACAGAGATATGACGAACACTATGAAGAAGCCCGACCCTCCTAAAGACACGTTCAACGAAATAGATTCACGTAAATTACAAATGCCCGTGACCAGTAAGGAAAGTGAAATATCTTTCCGCAACGACATGTTACATGCGAGGAAGGATGAAATCGTGGTCTCCAGAAGTATCATAGAAAACACGATGAACAACTACCAAAACTCAGTCAGCAACTCGATGAGCATACAGCCGATAAACTGTCTTCAACTGCAGCATTCATATATGAATCATAGGACCAGTGTTAGTAAGGAGTCGCAGGCGGTGCAAACAGATAAACTACACGTTAAAACCAGTGATCCCAACAGAGTGATTAATAATATGCCAGAGCCGCCGGTTATAAGTAAAAGTACGACAAAACTAGAAGTGCCACATCCAATCACGTCGCCAGTAGTAAACCCTGTTATACCAAAGGTGCCTAATGTATCCGACATCAGTTTTTTACCCAGATGTCAGAGTGCGAATGCCGCTGTTAACTTGGGTATGGAAAGACCAGACTTAGATAATAATTTCACTAACAGTATACAAAGTTCGCTCAGCGGTTCTATCAACATAGTCCAAACTAATTCCCAAGATAAAACCGACCCCAACCAGAAACCTAGAGAGAAGAGCAAGCTCAGAGACGTGCGAGTGAACTCTGCTCACAGTAAAATAGAAAAAACTGAAAAGAAATCAGCAAAAAACGAAACGCCAAGGAGTACGCCGGAGCCTAAGATGTTTTTTCCAGATCAGAACGCCATCGCCGGGCATCGGAAGGCAGAGACTTCAGTACCGACAAACGTGATCAACAGTGTGTCCGTGACGAGCAAACAAGACACGAAGACCAGCGAGGCTCCCAAGAAACAAGATTTTTTTAGGAAAGAGAAATCTAGTACCACTAAATGCGAAACTAAAAACACAATCAAACACGACAAGAGCTGTTCCAACCAGTTGAAATGCGTAGAGCAAAACGATTTGAATAAAATGTTGCCGAAGTTTAAATATGATAATGAATTAGTGCCTAAAGCGGATTACGCCATGAACCAAATACCGAGCTATCATACGACGCATGCGCAGTACGCGCAGTGGCCGACATGGGACCATACCCGGCTACAGGGGACGTGGGACAACAGGTTCTTGGACATGAAGAACAATGACAAAAATTACTTGGAGAAATTCCAGGGATTTAATTTACCTCAGTTGGAACAAATGCAAAAATCACCACAGAAACTCCATCCGAAGTACGACCACAACCTCGCTTACGGGGCTCTGTCCAGCGGCATCTACGCCACCACGGGCTTACCACATTTCAAAGAGACCAAGGCGCCAACCTCCAAAGCCTCGGACTGCCCTCAGAAGAACGACTGCAAGCCGACCAAGCAGTCCAAGACAACGACCGGCTGTCAGACACAGTGCGACAAGAAGTCCCAGTCGCACGCCAACGATACGCACATGAAGCAGATGATGCAGCGGCAAGTGAACAAACAACAGGAAGTGGCGACCAGCTGCGCAGACTTCAGGCAGCAGAGCCCGCAGCTGTTGACCTCACCGGGCTGCAAGACGCCCTTCAACCAGAATGGGCCCTGCGACAAAGACATAGATAAGAAAGGCCGTCAACAGAAGAAAGACGAGTCGCCCAAAGACACGAGCAAGGAGGAGATGTGCGAGGCCGTCAGCCCCGCTCTACAGTCTATGGGAGTGTATACCCCGGACTCAACGAGCAACTCGGTTCATTCAGTGCAGTACCCCGCGTGCGAGCTGGACGTGAGCCAGCTGGGCCTGGAGTCGCCCACCAGCATCAGCTCCGACCTGGCCTCGCCCTGCTCCATGATGCACATGCACCCCGCGCCCAGCCCGCAGTACCCGCATTCCTCCATACACATACCGTCCATCATGAGCCAGCCCAATCAGCCGCCCAAGCAACAGAAGATCAACAACAGGAACAGGTAATTACCCAATATTCCACTTAAAATACGTAAATGCAAGTCGTGACGGCCTAGTGTTTAAAGGCCCGCTTCTCATGTACAGGACGCGGGATCGAAACCTGACAAGTACGAATGTGATTTTTCCGAGTCGTATGTCCTTTCTAATAGTATTTAGACACCACTGACTGATGGTGAAGGAAATACCGTGAGGAAACCTGGACTTAAAAATTCCAATTATAAATTTGAAATCACAAACCCGTCTTGAGCAAGCGTGGTGATTAATGCTCAAATCTTCTCCACATGAGAAGAGGTCCTTGCTCAGTTGTGGGCTCTGATAAGCTGATGAGTTTTATACTTCAAGCAGAAGATAATATATTAGCTTCCATATTACCACTTTATTCTAATTGTGCGATAATATATATAAAAAAAATACAGCAAAATGACGTATAACTAAGAAGGTGACCATACATTTCAGGAGTACGGGCAGTGCGGGCGCGACCTCCAGTGACAAAAGCGCTCGTGGGTCCGGCACGCCGCCCGCGAGACACCGCGCCACGCCGCCACACGCGCCGCACGCACCACACGCACCGCACGCACCCGTCTCACACGGTATTATATTGCTATAATACTACTACTTACTTCAGACATGACCATCACGAGATCTCCTCCCAATACACATTAAAAAAGCAGTAAAACTATCACAAATATTATTTTAATTTACTAATTAAGTTTAGTTATTTACTAAATAAATAAGTGTACTGTATTAGTCTATACCATTAATAATAACTAACTAACATACTAAAGTTAGATTTCGGCGAGTATACATTCAAATAATATTATATATTTTCGATTCATTACGAATTCTGTTATTTTTAATTTAACTGAACGTTTGTATTCTTCAACATGGTGTTGCTCGGATGAGACCATATCGTCTCGAGTTTAATCTATAAAGACGTACATAGTTTGATATGTCTTGTGTTTAAAGGCGGATTAGAGTTCGCCTGGTCAGCTATTCATACATATATTAATAATTCCTAAATTAACGCGGACGAAGTCGCGGACAAAAACTATTATTATATATTTCCGATTTATTACGGGTATTCTGTTATTTAAAATTTTACCGGACGTTATAGTCTTCAACATTATAATGAACGAATGAGAAATCGATCTTGTCGTTCATATTTTGATGTATGGTGTGTGTCTGTTGCAGGCGGTAGTGTGATGCAGGGCGGCGGGTACCAGGGCGGGTACCTGTCGTTCCAGCAGCAGCAGCAGTACCACGCGGGCTGGCCACCGTCCTGCTCGCTCGCCAAACTGCAGCAGATGGCCGACGCTCCGCAGCACCCGCCACACACGCCGCCGGCTACGGCACAGGTACTTAACATATCATATACTATACTCCAGCCAAATTCGACGTGGAATGTTTAATAACAAAGCGTTGCTCAGCAACCAACGTCAACCAAAAACATTTTTAGAAATATGCACAACAATTATTTTTGATGTTAATATATCACAATTATACACATACTATACATGCATTTTAATCAAACAAATTAAAT
>DVQO01001083.1:0-11305 GCA_018231785.1 Danaus gilippus
TATCAGGCTTAAGCCATGTCTTCTTTTAATTTTCTTCTTAAATCATTTTTTTTAATTTTAAGGCCGAAGCCGTGTCGTCTTTTAATTTTTTTCTTAAATCATTTTTTAATTATAAGGCCGAAGCTATGTCTTTATTTAAAATATTTTTTTTGTCAAATTCTTGTTTTTTTTACATTCCGTCTTTTTTCAATGTCAAGTCAAGGACTTGACATTTATATATCAAAGAGATGCAATTGTTAATTTATACTTCATAAAAATTGAAAACCAATATAGATAATAAAGAAATAAAAAAAGGAAACTATTTAGTTCATATACAAAGATTGAAATTTGAGTAAAATTACAAATTAAGCAAATTTTTCTTTACTGTCATGTATCTAAATTAAATAATATTTATTATTTTATCGAAATAAAAAAAGATTTTTCAACATCCCCCAAGCAGCATTTGCATGGGGAAAGATAAAAATGTGAATTAATTTTTTTTAAAAGAACAACAATAGATTTGACTTAATGATGTGTTGTCTGTATCTATGAAACACGTCATGTCTAAAACAATAAATGCCTAGTTGGCATATAATATGTAAATACAAAGTTATATTGAATAAAGTACATATATACTTTATTTATATGGATAATTGTATAGAAATATTTAAGTGATGCTTGAGCCTGGATTAAATATGTTACTGCATTTATTTTTGTTAAGGAAGTCATACAGAATATTTATTACACTTTATCTTGAATGTGTTGTTGAATTTTGTTTAGGAAATTACAAAGTGGTAAACTTCCGGGTAAATGCCAGTAGACACTGACCGGAAAAAAACTAAAAATGTGAGTTCAGACATTTGTAGATACACCCATACATGTTTCTCAACTTTAACCTCATTTACTGTTAAATAGACCCATAGGGGCTAACTTTATTTTGAAGTTATTGAATAAAACTAAAAATGGATGTGCTCTGAGTAAGAATATAACTTTTTATTCCATAATGCAGTGCTGTTGGCATATAAAATGTTTATCTTTTAATAATATTGTTATTTTATATAGAAGTATGTATAATAGGTTTCTGCGAAATCTTGTTTATACCATATGTTATATATACATTTATATACTCATTGTGTTATATATAAATTACCAGGAAAACGCAGAAGGTGGTGTCGTGTCCTCGTCACCCGCCCTGCCACTCTGCCCTTCTGGAAAACCGGATTTCGACGTACAGCCATTATTGAATGACGGTAAGTCTTCTTGGAATAGTTATTTACGGTCTGATGCTCTAGTTAATATATGCTTATGTAAAATATTGAAACATAAATATATATATATAAAGTATATATTTTACTCATATACTATTATTTTCAATTATGTGGTCCTCATTTAACTCGTAATAAAAAAAAAATCTGTAATATAAAAAGAATATTTAGAGCAGTCTGAACAAAATCGAAATAAAAAATTAATATAATATTTAAGGGAATTTCATTTAATAACTCTTTTCTATAGGTATTTTATCTAATAAATAGTTTTTGCCCGCGACTTCGTCCGCGTTAATTTCGTCATTAGTAATATAAAATGGATAGCGGATCGGGCGAACTCTACTCCGTCTTAAATAACCAGGTATTGGTATTTATTAATTTTTTCCTGTTTCATTCGAACAGAATGATTAACATATTAGTTAGTTGTCCAATTGAATGTCCAAAAAGTTTGTATGGGAAATAGACAAACGCTGTTTTTAGGGTTTTACCAAGAATGAATCAATTTTTTTAGCTTTTAAACCTTCCCTGAACCTCCACGAACATTTCAAGACTAAGATATAAGATAAATCCGTTCAACAGTGCTCGAGTTTTAGTGAGACTAAGGAACAATAATTTATTTATATGTATATATATATGATTTTGAAAAATCTGCATTAATTTTACTTTTATATTAACTCGTTGTAGATCATTTTATTTGTAATACATTAATTGAAAATTTAAGAAAAAGAATAATCGCTAACTTATATTTTCTAAACTATCGATGATATTACGTAAATTATTAAGGAAAGATCGTTAATCTATTCTTACATTCCCTATACTCTTAAGATACAAGAAGTTCAAAAATAAGTAAAGCGTGTTGTTACCACGTTAAAAATAATAATATTTTTATCCATAGCGTTTGTATTGGTAGCTGTTACTTTGAAAATCTCTCAATCAAAGCAATGCTTCTTAGTATTTTCAATTTGATACAAGTGGTGGACTAGAAAGAAGTGCAAAATATATACTTTCAATGGACGTGCTGAGAGTATCCTGAGCAATATTAGGCGTTTTTTATGTATTATTAGACTTATTTGATAGTTGTTTGGCAAGACATTAAAATTTAGTTACGGTCATAATTTCAACCCTCTGCGTTTTTTTCTCGTGTTAATCGCTGGTAGTTTCCTAAAGATATTAATTTTTTGATTATTTCCTAAGATATTGTACAGAACAACACTATTTATTTTAAAATAAAATATATTTGAAGTATATTTTATTTTAAATCTTTGTACATACATAAAATCTTTGTACATATATGATTGACCAAGATTTTTTTAATTAGCAATAAATGTTTTTAGCTTCTACATTGACGTCGTAATTTGTAATTTATAACTTTAATTTTAAATAACAAAGAATAATTCACGAGCTATTTTGCTCGTTAAATATTAACAGACTCACAATTATAATTTAATATAAAGTGAATGTATTAAAACTTTTCAGATGAATATATGTAGAATTTGTTAACTTTAGATGAATGTACTAGTTTATTACGGTAAAGTATTATTATATTAGGTAAACCCATGTAATTGAATATATATTACCATAACGGATCTTTTCAATTACTTTTACAATGAATTTCACGCAACAATATGAACGTTTGTGGCTTGTTGGTATTGTTATAATCACTTTTTATTTTAAAAACCAACATCTAAAACTCAATAGTATTATTTATTCTATATATTGTTATTTAGGTCTACAATCTTTACAGTATATTTTTAAATAAAAAATGCTTTAGTGTGATAAGTTACAGTAATCAAATTAAAAAAAGTTTATATAACATGTTTACTAATAATAATAATTAGTCCCAAAAATACTTAGTACAAATTGATTACACTACATTAATAAATTATAATATATACATATCTTTATCGTCCAAAGGTTATTACGATAAAATTGTTTTTTTTTGTACACAAAATATATGAAAAGAAAATATTACCTACTTTCTAGTCAAACACTCAAACTTCTGCCATTTTATTAATCCATACCTGAACCAGAGCCAGAATCAGAGTCAGAACTGACGCGAGGAAATTGAGCGTGTTCCTGACTGGTATTGATACGAAGCAACAATGTAATACTATTATTGGAGGAGTCTACACAGCTTTTGTCATGGAGCTATAATTTTACTTAAATATGATTGAGCTTAAATGGAAAACGTAAAGTATTGTTTTTAAGGCGTTACGCTTATAGTAAAAGTAATACTTCCATAGGGTTTATTGTATTCGTTAGTTTGTCATCGTATACATGTATAATACTTTAAAATCTAAATGGCTGTTTAAATCTGTTATCTTTTTTTATACAACATATGTGAAGTTATCACTATTCACTAAATTGAACCACTACTGGATAAACTTTCCTGCCACAGCACGCTACTGCGCTTATTTTACAATCCTTAGAATAAGGATTCTCGAGTCTCTCCTTAACACCTCACAAATATTATCAACACTCTACTTAAAAAGCGTACTATTGTTAATCTTTTTGTTGGTAGTCCCTACTCTAAAATCCATTTGAGCCAACAACCGTGGTTCCTGCAATATTTGTGGCCAACCTTCTGTCACTTTATCTTGCTTACCGACTGAGCTATGTCGATTGGTTTTGTTATCTGACGAATAATTTCGTATTGGATTCAATCCCTGAGAGAAACTCATGGCAAAGCTCGCTCACCGCCTTGAAACTGATTGACAAGTTTCATTGTGAATAGCTACGTCTTCACATATGTATACGAACGTATTTATATGTTTGTGTATGGAATGTTCCTAATTACTGGTGTTTGATGAAAATCACATGACTTATACAACGCTAACATAAGATTTGTATCCTCAAAGTTTGACAAAGGGCTATAAAATACTTCCTACCTTTCATACTAAAATGAAAATTTGTTTAAAATATTACCAACTTTCCATCAATGATTTTTTTTGTACTCATATGTAGTTTGACATAGTACCTCAATTTTAACTACAGTATCCGCGGGGTGGCCTAAAATATTTTCACGTGACTCAAAGCATGTCTAATTCAACAAGCTAAAGGACATTATAAAATCCTAGTCACCCAGTGTTCCAAGACTATCACCATTGAAACGGATTAACCCCACGTTTGGTTTTGGTGTGGTGTACGCACAAATGATAATATTATATAATTTACCTTTTTATATCTAAAAAATTGTTAATTTTTTTTGGCTTAGGAAGTTTTCAAATATCCATTGTATTTGAATATGGTCAACTTGAAGTGATAGGCCTTATCTACTGAAGCAGAAATTTTGTAACAGTTCAGTGCATAATTTATGTACAGACCAACGATTAAGCCTTCTATTTCGTATTCATTACTATTAAGAAAAACTTGACAACAAAAACAATCTCCTTTAATATTAAAAAAACGATGATAAATAACTAATATTTAATACTTTTACATTAAAGTTTATTGAATATCAAAATGCTAAGTTTTATTTTCTACTTAATATAAAAATTCGATCACCTATTAGATTTTAATATTTAAATATATTTGATATTCTCAGTATGTAACTTCTGTCTTAAAATGTTGTTTTGAATGATAAATACGATACTGTCAAAAATGTGAATAATGTCACTGTAATCAATACTGTCACGTAACTCTAAAGAGTTATATTAATTTTTGTTTGCTAAATAAAATAAATAAAGTTTGCTGGTCTAGTCAATTTTCACTAAATAATAAGGTAGTTGTATAAATTTACAATCTGAATATTATGATTATAATCCTAAAATAGATACAATATTAAAAACATTATGATTTTGTTTGTATTGGTGTAATTCTATAATATTGCAAAGTTTGTATGTACCTCTAAAAGATAATCAAAATTTTTAGTTTTTATTACCTTTAAATATTTTATACCCACTTTAAATAATTAGCACCTACTCCAAGTGGTTGATTTTATTTGCATCTTAATAGCATGCTGCTATTTCTGATTCCCATACTGTTCACGAGTATCCAATTTAGTTGAAAAATACATTCAAAGTTGCTTTCTGTTTGCAAGAAAACGTTTGCTTTAAATTTTCTAAACATAGACCCATTTAAAACTGACAACTTTTATTTTTAGTAGACATTCAATCTAATCTTATTATCTGTATCATAACTTGTAACATATTCATATTTTTTAAGATAAATTTTCAAAAATCCACGATTTGTCGGATCATATATACATTTAGCTTTCTTATAATGTAGCCAAATTAAACAGAAATTGTATTTTTTCTTGCTAACAATGAGCTGTGTTTCTATAAAAATGTTTTAATTTAAGATTTTTAAATTCTCTTTGAAAGAGATGTAATTTGTTTTTCTTTTTCTGTGCCGAAATAACCTTTTCATATAAAAATTATTCCCAAGAAGCCGTCTTTTTATTATTTCTTTTTGAACATTAACTATCTTTTATATTTTAGTCTTTGAAACAATATATTTTGTAATCTTTCTATTATATTTTATCAATTTCCGTTAGATTTTTTTATTGTGTATACAATAATGTATGTACAGTAAGTACCGGTTAACTTTTTCTGTGCATGACTGTTCATTAAATGTTCAAAATGACACGTGTCGAGTCAATTTCAAAATGGGTTAAAATCGGTGTTTTTAAACAAACCGAAAAAATACGTTTAATAAGGTCCAATTGCCTTCTCTCACGATTTAGTTTCGTTGTCAGCACGTAGGATCATCGTAAACTTCCATCTCCTTTTTACCCCTCGTCATGTCTTCGATACGTACAAAATAAATCTTTATTTTATCTTTGTATACAGTGGAGTAGGTAAATTTCAAAATAAAAGAATATTAGAAATAGAAATTAAGGTAATCTACTTGAGATTAAAAACTAAAATAGTAAAACTCTTAATATTTAATTATTCTGAAACGATATTTTAATCCGACTCTTATATCTTCAATTTAAATCCATTGTAACTCCTTATAAAAATAATGTGATTTATTTTGTTTTCATACACTCCGACTGGCAGCTCTTTTGTCTGTGAGTATATAAGTTAGTGTAAAGATTTCCCCGAGTTTCTATATCAGAGTATATCAGTTTGCTCTCAAACTTTATGAAGTTCTATTATGCCGTCAAATATAATATGTAACGGGTACAATATCTTTTGAATATTTATTAATATTATGTTCCTACATACACAGGAATTATGAAATAAGGGTGCTTTTTATTGGGAAAAATGTTTTTATTACATTGTTATATAGTCGCATATCTGTTATATTAATGAAAGTGTAAAGACTTAGGTAATATGTCTCTTTTAAGTTGTTTTTTATAGTTGAAAAGAGAAATGGCGTAGACTATTGATAATATGTTTTTATTAATACAGTTTTTTACTAATATTAGTTTTAAAAACATTCAGTAATATACGTAGTGATTATACAAAATGATGGTATAAATTTAATATAGAACGATGATCCAGGCTTCATATTAGAAAGCAAGAGCTTTTCAAACGTTAATGTTATGAAAACATAACGATAAAGTAATGAATATTGCTCATTCGAAATATTACCAAAGGCTCTTTCAGATGTTCATTTATTTGTGACAGATATATTTGTATAAGCTTCGTAACGGCCAAACACAGCGTAAATGCCTGTCTAGCTGATTTCTTCCAAAGGATCCATTGACATCAAATTGATAAATCAAATATCTTTCTGTCATAGTGATCTTTCTCAGTAATGCTATAGATGAGTTTCCGTTCTGAAGTAAACTTTCTCCTGAAGCCCATTCTTTTTTTACTAGACATATCTCATTGCATTTATCTTAACTTATACATACATACATATGTACATGCATATATTTGTTTTTTACTCTGGTCAATATTTGAAGATCTTCAAAATCGAAATTTCCTATATTTGCACATTTCCTTGTAAAAAATATAATTTTTCGATTCATTCTAAGTTTTGATTCATTATAATGGTTCGATATATTTACTAACAAAAACATTTTAAATCTGGAACCACGTTCAATGACCAATAATTTTCAAAATGTTGAACATTGTGGAAAATTTAAATTTACATACTCGTATTTTGGAATTTTCGATGAATAATATCAATATGTTATGTTTTTAATTAGAAACACGAAATGATCAAGGAGGAGGGGGTGGAAGCACTACAAATAATGAAAATGATAAAGAAGAAGACTGTTGGCAACAATGCATTGAAAAATGTCCCGGACCCTTGCGAGCAGTCTGTGAGACACATCGATTTGACAACTTACAGGTAATTTTTTTCCAGTTTATTTTAAAATAAACATTATAAAATTCACTTGATAATCTTAATATGTATTAAGATATAAATATATTAAAGAAATAACTATATTTATTGAAGTACAATATTTGTTAAATACTTACAAACCTACACAAGTGTTCATAGGTTAAACAATAAAGGTGGAAAATAATATTCAAAATTAAATTGTAGATTAGCTTTTTTTAAAAATATTTCTTTATAGTTTGCCTGCAACTTCCTCCGCGTGGAAATCAGACTTAGATTAACTGAAACAAAATTATAATGTGTAATTGAATAAAGTAGATACTGTAACCAGCTGGCAGCGTCATCTGTACATCTATGTAATATAACTTCATACAAAATATAATTTTCAGTCTTGTTCCTCATGAAACTACGCGATTTTTAATGTGTTATGACTTGCATAGTATTCCAATATCTAACCTGTATCACTAGAAAGTTTTATCATGAGATGGTCAGTAGTTTTTGTATAATTAAACTTCAATCATCCATATAACCGTACGTGGTCAAAAACGTGAGCATTTATAATATTTTATTTAGTTAAATGTGGAAAGCACACTAGGAATTAATCGCCCTAAATGAGACCTAAGTCTACGTTTGTAAGCTTTTTGAAAATAACGTTTACTTTTCTTGAAATTTATTCGTTTCAATAGGCTTTTAAAAGGTTAGAAAATAAGAAATACCCTATTTTCTGGTATCGATTTTGTTGTAGTACAGACCAACTGATAAAGATTAAGAAAACTTACGAAAATAAAATATTTAGAAATTACTATGAAAATAATATTGTATTATTTTCTTTGTGAATAATGATCTGTTTAAAGTAATTAATATATTATTATTTATTCAAACACCAATATTAGACTATATCTTTGTATGCATGTCAAATAATAGAAAAAAACTAAGATAATTCCGTAATGGATATCATTAATGCAAAATAACACAAGAAATACGGATTTAGAATTTTCATCATTTAAATTTTTAATACCACTTAGTAATTAAATAATCAAATTAAGTTATTGACGTGAAAATCGTAAGAGAACTTTAATTGTAACATGTGTACTATTACTAACTATTAACTGTTATACTTTGTATGAATTGTTCCTTTAAAAAAATAAACTTGGCTGAGAGATATATGAATAAGTTATTAAAATTCCATATTATTTCTGTATCTAAATAAGCTAAATTAATATTTTAATGTTATAATTACTCACATAAATTTGCTATTTTTTTTTAATATATTAAAATATTATAATCCTAATGTGTTTAAATATTCTATAGACTTATACAATATAGAAAACGTAGCAATGTTATCCTAAAAAACCTAAAATAACTGTGTTCGGACAAGATGTTTCGTTTCTTAATTCAAGATACATTAATCTTCAGCGCGTGTGTTATATTTTCATGAGTATTTTAAATTACCCATAATAAAGAGGATCTGAAGACAGAATCATAAAAATGCACCCGATCTTACTAAACACACCATTTTATATTAATATAACCTATGTCAGTATAGTGACGTAATCATAATGCTAATGCTTTTATTTAAATGAAATGTAAATTTAATTGGAGCTAGCCAATTTTTTGGTACTTATAAGATAAATTGGAATTATTTGACCACCAAACATGAGGACATCTTTAATGTTTTTTTTTTATGCATACTTGTATTAAAAGTGTCTGAGCAAGTTATTCTAGCGAGTTACGAAGTCGAATTAAAGTTCAAACTAGATGAATCAAATTGGCCGGAGATGACTTACCTCTTCGCTAAGCTCATTTTTATATTCGTAACTTATAAAACTTTTCAAATATCCAAAAGATGGTCTACTCTGAAAATAAGATAACTTTTAGACTTGCCTTGTAACAGTTTGACAATACATTTTAACAATATCCGAGAGCTTGTACAATATACATGTTTTCCTTTCTTTTAATATTTTTATTTCAATATTTATTATTTATAATTATTTATAAATATTAAAATTAACGAAGGTATGAAAGAAATTTACGTAAATTAAATTTTTTGAACAAAAAAAAATATTTTTGCTACATTATCAATATTAAAATAGGTATTAAGAGTCGGCCTCGTCAATTTAATACATAGTGTTTCTGAAATGAATTAAAAAAATAATAAAACATTTTATATAAACGGAATTCCAGTAAACAATTCTATTTTTAATCAGTGGTGATGTTCCACATGATTCCTTGATGTGTTGACTGATCTCAGATACCTTGTATTTTTAGTTAACCCGTTTTAAAGCGCAGATATATAAATAGCAAAATTAGTGAAGAAGACATTGTTGTACATTTTTACTCACTTAAAATATTATAAGATAATAATTTAAACGATAAGAATCGGAAATATAAAAAAAAAAATATTTATAATTCTAAGTGAGTTTTATTATATTATTAATCAAGAAAGCTTCATTACCTGATAACATATTTCAGATAGATTCATTGCATATATATAATTTATGTGTGTACATATTCTTTAATCAACTCTTACAGATATACATATGTTCACTAAATTTCTTTCAATAATGCCATAACTACAAAAGATACTTAAGAAGGATGATATTTCTTTTAATTTTATAAACAATTCACAGCATCTCGATAGTGTTCAAAAATATTTGTGTTAAAATTTTTGTTATAGTAAGCTATTTTTAAAATATATTTTAAAGGTAAGTTTTGTAATAAACTTCACTATAAACACTTCAATATTTGTAACACAATACACTATTTCGTTTATTATACTTTTAAAAATATTTGTCTAAACTCATCTTACAGCTTTATAATAAGATACCTTCTTGTATAAGGAAGACGCATTCACTTAGCGCATTTAAAACGCAACTCGCGCAATATCTTACCAACTAACGCATACAGTGGGTGCGTTTTCCTTTTCTTTTATTCTCTTATTAATTTCGTACTAACCACTATCGATTAAATAAAACCTGGTGTGACGAATGTTAACAAAGTTATATGTTTAAGTTAGTAATGTTCTCAAATAAGTGACTATGCATTGTCTTGTTGAGAATAAAGATCTTTAAACATATAATGAAAACTAAACAATAATACACTATATATAACATATAGATTCCAGAGCTAGCAACCAGTACCATCCTATTTTTCATTCCTATTTATTGTTTGTTACTTATTACATATTTACATACGGATATCGTAAGTTAGGATTTCATATTCCTCAACAGCGTGTTGCAGGTTATCCTTTAGTGAGCTGATGTGAAATAAAGTGTCATAAAAAAAGTAAAGGTCACAAAGCCTAGTCACAATCTTCACTGCGCTCCAGGTATACACAGACACCTAAGAAATTTAGGTTCAACTCTGTAACCTAAAAGCAGAATTTTATATTTTGGTTGAGATACCTCGGATACATCGGGCACTGCCTTGTTAAGGCAGGTAGGATATACAACTTGTTGTGAATCTCCTGAAAACCGTTGAAGTTAAGAGGCCTCAGAACTTTTAAACATTACGTGGTTTATGACCCCATCCCAATCTTCTTCTTTCGACAAGAAGAATCCAGCTTCACCAGACCTTTACAATCAAATACTCCATCGGATACTGAGAACATACTCGTTGGCTAGAATATCCATCCCTCGTCCGACAAATGCCACCAATCTCGAACAACGTGGAGGATAGCGACACGTTCAAACCTTTCCAAGCAGGGTCAAACCACGCGCAGATACTCATCAACCTATAAAACGAGTACTTTAAGATCAGCCAGCGTTGGCAATATATGTGTGTATATACATGTATTTATATATATATATATATATATATATATA
>DVQO01001084.1:0-11301 GCA_018231785.1 Danaus gilippus
GAAAAATCACATTGGTACTTGCCAGGTTTGAACCCGAGCCCTCGGCAACGAGAGGCGGGCCCCTTAACCACTAGGCCACAACTGACTACTAAATTCGACTAATGGGGACTTATTGTTTTCACGTTGTGTGTTTATTTGTTGCTCGTCATTATATTTTTTAATGACTAATATATGAGGAATTAGGAGAGTATTTATAGTAAAATATTGTTATTATTTTTGGTGTTTAGAAAATAGTACAAATTGTTTATTCTTTCAACAAACTATAAACATAAGAGTTTTTATTCTGTGACAACTAATATCGTAATTCTTATTACAAATGTATATCTGGCTCTATTCCAAATATGCCACATATGTATTAAATATCTATTAACATACCAGAAAGCGAAGATTCGCCACTGGTAACTGAGTACAAGGAGGCGGAGGCTGGCACTGATCTCGCGCCCACGGAGTAAGACGACACTGATCCCGGCACGCCCCAGGTCTTACCGCTACCACTCGATACCTAGCATATATTGGATTATTATATTATGTTACATCTCGAAGATACAGATACTATTAGAAGCTGAACATTATCCTGTATAAAATTGTTACTTATTATCTTGATGACATCTTAAAGTTTTGAGGATTCTGTTGTATTCTCCATCTAGGTTTTGCTTTCTTGATGTTTTTCACCGTATATATAGTATGTCGTACGTCAGTTAAGTGTATTAATGGATATTTTAGGTTTTACTTGATTAAAGAAATCTTTAGGGGCAAATGCCCCTTAAATATTATTTTGTATGTCAATTTAGTGTATTAATGGATAGAAGCCTAACTGAATATAATGGGTAAAGTCGCACCTGCCAACTCTTGCTGGTAACAAGTCGCGGTGCCTGTCGCAGCCTGAGTATCTTGGCTCTGCAGATGACGCAGCGTAGAGGCAGCAGTCGTTGGCTGACCGCCATCTGAATGGTTTTCACGAAGCATCTCCGACAGACAACGCGATGGCCACACGGAGACGTTTGCATCGTCGCTTTCGCGTTCACACATATAACACACTATATAACAATTAATAATATTATATAAAAAACATGTTAATTAAAATAAAAATCAAATTTTATTCATTCGGATACGTCTTATGCAAAACGATTTTTAATATCATATCTTTCATCTCGCTTCACGCAGTCGGATTCGTTGAATTTTAATTCCCTCCTTTGATATTAACACCTAGTAAAAACGACAATTTTAGCTTAAAAGATTATTTTTTGAAGTACTCCAGAGCAAAAACATTTTTTAAGAAATGAGCTAATATATTTCTACATATGTATCTGATTCCAGTAATATGCTTTATCATCATCAGCTTATCAGAGCCCATCGTGAGCAAAGGCCTCTTCTCAAATGGAGAAGATTTGAGCATTAATCACCACGCTTGCTCAAGACTAGTAAATATAACATAATAAAATTATTCAAGGAGAAGTCTTTGAAGTGTTAATAATAATATAGTTGCAATTTTCTTATGTATAAGTATTAATATAGAAAAAAACCTACTTCTTCCTCCGGTGACGACGCTAGTTCTGGTTCATTTTCCTCCAGTTTATTGAGCAACTTGTCCTGTGAACAAAAATATTTATATAATGAAAAAGCTGAGCCATCGTTTCTCACTCACTCACACATAAACTCTCTCTTTTACTGATGTCCACGATACAGGCCTAGCCTAGTGTGGACGTCAACGTTTTTATTGTAAAGTTTTTACAAATGTATAATAAATGAATAAATATATTCTAAATATTCTAAATATATATCTCACGATATTATTTTTCTTCGCCATAGCAAAAGAAAATTTTTTACGATACAGCAACTGGGTCATAACACCATTTCCTATGCTCTTTGGGATTTTTAAAGGTGAGCTTCATAAATTACTGGCGACCCTTTTCCTTTGTTTATAAAAACGAAAATAGAATCTAGTTAACCTTTTTTTATGTTTTTTTTAATATCTTGACAAGCATTAATTAAATCATGACAGCATTCTGCCAAGCTCTATCTTACTTCTGGACATAAATACTTCTTCTAGTCAATTATAAAACAATAACCGAGATTTTAAATTTGAAATGAAAGTTCTTAAATGTTTTAAAATAACTTAATTTTATGGCTTTTTCGTAAATTGATATATGTCATATGATAACCTTAACTTTGAAGCCCCGTACGCTTAGATAAATTTTACACTAGTTTGGAAGCAATGTATATGCGAGGTGTAATTTTATATTGAAAGGTTGATTGATTATAAGTAATTCATAAATATATCTTCACAAACATTATAAGTTTAAAAAAGGATAGGTTGCTGTAATATAAAATAGTTATATGTATACTTAAGAGAATTAATAATTTAATACAAAATATCGGTCCAATTGCTGTAAAGAGTCCGAATTAGATAGGTTTAAATATATTAATAAAAAATGTTTATCAAAATAGTAGAGAGTCAGTGGTGGCCTAGTGGTTAAAAGGCTCGCCTCTTATACACGAGGGCGCGGGTTCAATCCTGGCAGGTACCAATGCGATTTTTCCGAGTCATATGTACTTTCTAAGAGTATTTAGACCTCACTAATTAATGCATTCCCAAAGAGGTTTGATGTCAGGCAGGCGGCCGGTCGTAAAAACAATTAGCTAAATCTAATCACAACATACAAGGCAAACCCTTGCTAATGCTGGGAAAAATTGCCAGGTAGAAGAAAAAGTTTATCAAAATAGTAACTGCAGCGGCAACTAATGTAAAATGTTATATGAAATTGTAGGCCTTTAATTATTTTTGTCTCATAAACAATATTTGCTCTAGTTAATTACGTAATCTCATTAAAAAGCTAAGCAAAAGACCTCATTTAAAATCATCATTTTCCAAAATTGGACACATTTTTCGGTAAAAAAAAGTAAAACAAATACAAGTACCTATTAATTTTTCTTAACTATAATATACAGATAATGTAAACATCTAGAAAAACACAATAAACTACAATTAAAAGAATAATTTAATTCTTAAAAAAATGTATTCAAACTAAAAAAGACAAACGTATAAAAGTAACAAATAAAATTCGCCGATATTATACAACTAATGGATTGACAATATGACAAAACATAAACGTTTGTTTAAATGTCTAATTAAAAACAAAATTGTTTAAAACCAAGTTCTTTATATTAACATCAGATCAGAACACAATGGGTAATTCCTCTCAAGTCTCAACATGTTACACAAATTGCTATAAAATTACAAGCAGTATTATATCAACGTCTTCTTCTTCGTCACAATACGGACAGCTCTCGAAACTATAAGTTTTCTAGGTACTACGGTTCTGTTGCAATTGTATGGATAATCTGCTATCGGATAATGAAATAAAAAACACAAATTGCCCAACAGTTAACAGTAAGAACGCTGCGAATTTGAATTCAGTTGATGAATAAACTTTAAGTAGCAAGTAAATAACATCGCGGATCGTTCTCGTCGAAGGTTACAGTATCGTTTGTAATTTATGAAAAAATATATATATATACAAATACGTCCGATAATACATGTATATAATATACAGTTTCCGAGTTTTGATTGCAGTGAGCATGTGTACATTGAGAGAGGCTAGATAAATGAATCATTATGTTCGCTGAGATCTTTATATGAGATGGTCATCTGAACTAGTATTAAACATATATTGGACAGTGTGTAAAAGGCTTTACGATGTATGTAAACCCAGCTTCATGTCGTCTGATGTCCTTCTTTATTGGTAAGCTCATGTAAATCAATAGATATTAGCCCGCATAATAGTAATTAAGAAATTGCTTTAAAACATTAGTGGCATTGATAAAATTAGTTTTAGATTATTTGCTAACATTAGTTGCAGTGTTTATAATGTGGTGAGAACAAAAAAAATTAGGTTAATATATGTGCATACGATTTTGACTATGTATATGAAATAATCCTTCGTAGTCATTTCAAACCGTTGAGGCTATGTTGTTCAGAAATCTGTGTGAATTATACTTTATAGGAACAGGTATTATGAATTATATTCAAAGTTTAATAAAAAAAATATTTACTATATCTGTGCTTTAGTAATCAAAGTTATAAAAAAAAAAGTAATTTTATTGACTCTGACATTAATCATTGTTTGACAATAATTTGTTTATTTACTATTTTTTAACTTGTTTCCGTATTACTGTATAAAGAGTTTGTACTAACATTAACACCACGACAAAATTTAACGACAAAAATATTTTTTGTTTCCTATTAAATTTATTTAACAGGAAAGAGAAATATATAACATGAAAGCCAAGATTCATAGAGCGAATTCTGTGGAAAAACATAGCAAAAAACATAACTCAAAATTTAATTTTTAGCAGCTAATTTTATTAGTTTTATGTTTATCTGTACAATCAACTAAAATTAATTTAATATTCCATCGTAAAAAGCGGAATTATTAAATATACTAGTTTAATATACATATTCTATGACTGTTATGTGTTTGTGCGTCTATGTTTATGTTATAACTATGCATAATTTAAAAAACTTTATTTTGATGAAATTCTGTATGAAGGTAGTCAATTTCAATATAATTTCCATACTTGATAATAATTTAAAAAACTGTTTACAGATTTGTATAAAATTATAAAATATTTAATTTATACCATTGACTATAAAATTCGAACCATTTTCAATATATACCTATCAGAATTCTGTGAAAAAAAGCAAAAAAAAAAAATCAAAATTATCCAAACAATTTTAATGTCATTTATTTGCTTTTATTTGACAAACGCATTTAGTTTTTTTTATTCAAAAGTATGGTTAAAATTCAAATAATTCTATCCTCCATCATAATTAGGCATTTTTGAACAAAATGTTTTTTTTTAATTATAATATTTGCGACAAAATATTGGCGATAAATGATAATATTATTATTATTGAATATAAAAACCACATACAATGTCACGAACATACAATCCCAGAAATAATAAATCAATTGTTTAAATGCACTTGTGCAGAAATACGAGCTCATTGTTACCTCAGCTTATCATATATAAAAAAATGTCTGTTACAAATCTCCACTGACTTATGTATACATAATTAACGTAATAAATCGAAAGAAATAACAAAATATTCCATAGATGTAATGCAAATTGAATAACTACTGAATCAATTTATATGTGTACTGGTTTAAAATAAAGGGCTTTGATAGATTATAAACATGCAATATACCTATTAAATCTGCAAATGGATAAACTATTTGTTGTGAATAAATCTGTATATAAAGTATATCAGCCTTTAAGCAATTCAATATAACCCTCTTCTTAATTGAATATTTTCATTAATATTAATAAACAGTTATTATTTTTCAGGCATCACTCAAGTATGTTTCATGCCAGCACCCGTCGGCGACTGTAACACATGTTGTCCTCGAGACGACGATATAGATATACAATATAAACTATATACGAGGTAGTTCATCAACTATTATATTAAAATAATTCTCGTCATTTAGTTCCCAAGTAATTTATCTAGCTGATATAGGAAAATATCAAAGAATTTTTAAGTCTCTCATAAATCAAACGTTTATTTTGTTTCAATCGTCATATAATGTTATGTCATGAAGAGTTAATCATAAATCTTGTCATATTACAGTACTAGTGTAGTTTTTTATGTGAAACGCGAGACGTTTCTTATGTACTTTGAGAGAAAGAGAAAGCATAATGTAGTAAAGTTGATTTTCTCTCTCTCTCTTGTGGATATTGTCAAATGTCATTAGGAATTCTGACAAAACTCACCACATCTATTTGACATTGACAGATCGATTACTGAAGTTTTTTATTTGTTAATATTGCAATGTTTTCGCATTGCCAGTTTTATATTATGAGTTAAACAGTGAAAATCCTAATTATAAAGGTTCAATGTAGAATAGACAAATTACATAGTTTAATATTTTGCCATTTTGAACTAATTTTATAGATAGATATTAATTTTGTTAAAATTTCCAAAACATTGCACTTGCATGGATTGAAAGGGAATTAATTTAGAATTCAATATGTATATAAATTAATTATAAAATGTTATAATTAGTTCAATAGGATTTTGTAATCTATCGTATCAATATATTATTTACATATGAATGTTTGTCAGTTACGATTGTAGTCAATAAGCTGCTATGTGTAAATTAAACGTACTTTCTTTCAAAGATTC
Source organism: Danaus gilippus (assembly GCA_018231785.1). NCBI lineage: Eukaryota > Metazoa > Arthropoda > Insecta > Lepidoptera > Nymphalidae > Danaus > Danaus gilippus. Next base: position 6,188 of record DVQO01001084.1, read on the forward strand.
TTTTTGGCGAATCCTGTAGATTTCAAAGATTTCAAAACGCACTGCAGTGGTTTATTTCAAAAAACAACTACCAATGAGTGTCAATATATAATGCGCCACTGAATACGGCTACACGCTGTCTAAGAATGGGGATTTTTGTTTTTGTGTTTGTTTCTGTTTTGTTTGTTTTTGTTTATTATTATTATTATTATTTGTTTTTACTAACATTAGTTATAAGGTTGCCATGTCATACTAAAATTAAAATATGGACTATGTCTGAGACAAATAAATTAAATTAAATTAAATAATAACAACGAAAGACATTAAGAATAGTAGTTTAAAGATAATTGTCCTATTTGATTAATCATCAAGAATTATTACCTATACACTTACATAATAATATTAACTTTTTTAATACTTTTCTTACGTCACTTCTATATTAGATTGGCGATGTATAATACATAATTATACAGAATTAATATGATGTATAATAATTTCATTCCAGGTCTAATCCGATCAAATATGACGTCATTTACCCAAGGAACGCTTCTGCTTTAGCCAACACTCGATTTAACCCAATGAAACCGACTGTCATTTATTTATTTGGTTTCTCCGAAGCAGTGACCGGGCCCAGTTCGACAAATATGAGAAGAGGTGTGTTTTGTATGAAAATATATTATAGTACGAAGTATGATATATGAATAACCTTAATTATTAATGAGCAAATTGTCATTTGTTAAAACTGTCTTGAATTTTTTTTAAGTCAATACTTTCCTTTTCAGCTTTTCTGAAACGAGATTTCAACTTTATCAACGTTGATTGGTCAAGACTCATTGTATTTCCGTGGTGGGTAATGTACAATAATATAACTAATTATATGCAAAAAACCAACACATTCATTCTGATTTAAACTTTATAAGTGCACTTATTGGCGTAATACATCTTGGAAAAGAGCTGAGTCTTACCATACTGAGACGATATTCCCAAATATACCTAATATGCCAAATATTGCAAATAAACTGGTCGAATTTGGTCGATCCTCTTATGAACTACGTGGTCACAGAAAGACAAGACGTTAAACGTATAACACCCCTCTTTGTGCGTTCGGGGGAATAAGATTTCTTAAATCTACTTTTTACTTTACGCGTATTTCCTACGGCAGAGTTGTAGAGATAATATATGTATACGCGACAGGCTGTTAAGGCAACAATCCAATTGTTAAAATTTATGCGATGCCATTTGGCTTGCGTTTCGTACATTTTTTATTACATTCACAATTTACAATTCCACTAAACGAGTAGCATAACTAGTGAAAATAATGTTTTTTTGTTATTGAAAAGTTTTTTCAATAGTTTAATGAATAAGTATGTAAAATATTATATATTATTATATAATATGAATATAAACTGTGCTATTTCCATTAGTTACGTCCTCGTCTCGAACAAATGAAGTTCAAGAACCACTTATTATAAGTAATACTTGAGTGGAATGACATGTATTTTTATTGTGAGATAAAATAAATCACAGAATATATTGTTAAAAATACTCATTAAAAATGAATTTTATATATTTATTTACAATTTAAACAAATGTATATAATCTTTTATTACGGGATAACAATTAACAATAGAATTCTCGTTCCATCTATGGCTATGAGCACAAAATATGGTGAACTATTGTTATTTTAATTGGCATAACGTTTTATTAATTTATTTTAGAAATTGTTCAAACTTCAATGAGTTAAATTTAGTTTGAAATCTGCATATCGCATTTCCTAAAATTTTAGATATCATTGAAACAATAATATTTTATGCATGCAATTTCAATTTAATTGTTCTGTTCATGACTCACGAGTAAATATTTAGATTTTAAAGATCAATTATAACATTATCTAACTAGCCTTTCTTTTATTCATATTTCATTTTTTTACTTTTTTTAAAGTTTAGAACAAACATTTAATTTTTTTTTTAATTTATCACACAATTTTCATCTGTGAGTAGATTTTTTCATGTTTTGTTTTGTAATTTTAGGTATTTGACGGCAGTTCAAAACACAAGGTATATGGGTCACAGGTTGGCGGAGTTTATAAGTTTTCTGAATTCTAATGGTATTCCTGCTGAGTCTCTTTACGTGATAGGCTTTTCGTTAGGAGCAGAGGCTGCTGGCTTCGCTGGGAAGTATCTCAGATCTAGCGGTTTAAGGATTGGAAGAATAACAGGTATATTGATAATTTGTGATGGAAATTAATTTCTTTACCGTAATTTTTGACATTAGTTTTACCGGTTTATTCGATTTTAATTGTTTTTTTTTTATATTATGATAATGGATAACCGTTTTCTTTAACTACAGTTATTTTTTGATGTGATTATAAGGATAATTTTATATAAATTATGATTAAGGAAACATTAAATATATAAGTAATAAAGAATACTTATAATATTGTTTTCCAAGTCTTAAGAGTTGTTCGTTTTGTTTGTTGAAAGTTTTATGGGCTCCTTAAGTAGTATTGTGGCTATCAAGATGTTAGTTTGGAAGGAAATCTCGTCAATATCAGATAATGTTTCGACGTGCACACTTTGTTTTAAATTCAAAAAATGAAACAGTTTTATAGAACAGATTTTTAAAGAATTAAAAAATGTAATAATTAATATTTATACTTCAAAGTAATAAATATCGATGTTTAATTATGCCATTCTTGAAGAAATATGTTAAATTAGTTTTATCTTATAAAATTTACATCTATGTATCCGCTGGAATAACGAGTTTGTGTTGTTTCAAACTATAATAATTTTAATAAGTACTATAAGACGTTTTCTTATTATTTTAATGGCATAGAATACTAATAATGTTTAAGGTTTGGACCCAGCGTATCCCGGGTATGGTTTTGGTGGCAAGAATGCTCATCTTGCCAAAGGTGACGCCTTGTTTGTTGACATAATACACACAAACCCCGGTCTCTTTGGTTTTCCGACGCCGATCGGGGACGTAGACTTTTATCCTAACCCAGGATTATGGATCCAACCAGGGTGTTGGGTCGATCAGCTTGTTAAAAATAACGAGCTCAGTTATTTTTGTAAGTATGATTTTTGATATACGTAAAGCTAAATTCATACAATTTATATCATTACTTTATCATCCAATATTAAGATTTTAAAGACGACGGTCGCTATTACACCCATAAAGACTTCTCCTTTTCTTTGAATAGCAACACTTTTATATTTTCCGCGGTATCGTTTATTGTGGAAAGAACTTTGCACTCTCTACTTTAAGGATCTCTTTACAAAAATCTGTTTCACGTGAATTGCATATTTCAGTTCTGAATCACTTTTTTCAACTTCGAATTCTTTTAAGATCTTTGCATAATGGTCCTGTTGAGACGGAATCAAAGTTGTCCGAAACATTTTATCTAAGCGAAATATGAAAGCTAATTTGCAAATGTCTTTTATCTTTTGTTCTGAATATTTAATTTAATTTTAATAATGTTCATTATCAAAAGATTACATTAAAGAAACTTATGCAAATCATTTTAATAATGAACTGTATATAAGGTAAGGCTATCGGTATTGTTCCTATGGTTCAACCCTACGACATTTAAATGTCATTTCGGTGCCCTTAAATGTTTTTGGGAACAATTTTTTACTATCGCGAGTCTGAGCGATCGATGCTCTGACGTCATCCGGATTCTGGGAACGAAGGACGAAATTGAATAGCAGGTTATCACAAAATGGCAACGTTTTATTTGGGTTGAAACACGTCACGCAATTGAGCTCGTAATATTATACAATCGGGAATATAAAACGTACTTAACAACCTCCTATAAGATTTTCTGTTTTTGTCTATATATCAAATTATTTTTTTTAAATACTTTCAACAATAATATTAAAAAGTACATTTCTATATTATGACGTAAAAATAAATTTTTCTTGGTACATTAACCTAAATTTACATGATTTGGTCGGTTATATAAGTTATTTGGGGTAACATTGAAACTTAACCTCTTGGCTCGCCTCCAAAGATTGATCGTCGTATCCAACTGTCAATGGAGATTAGTTATCTCCAGATATACGCTGTTACGATCCCGGGGAAATCATTTGTAACTGAACGCCATTTTGTTTGTAATAATGGTACTCTAAATTCAGATTCAGATGCACTTTCATTTAATACTAATGATTTAAACGTTTCATTTCATTTATGTCAAATAATACACAAACATTTTTTTCGTACTGTTCGAAGAAAATCTTAAGAGGTATAATAACGTTATAATTGCTAGTATTTAACTTAAGAATGACGCTGCTGTACTTCAAAATATTATAAGAATATACAGTTGAGATTTATGTTATATAATGGAAATTATTTATAGCTCGAGACAGCTAATAGAATAAAAAACAACTTCTCAAGATTCGTGGGTTTTTCTAGGACCTGCGCCCTAGGTGTAGATTTAAGGGGCCCCTATCTAATGCGCCTTAAACGCTCGCCTGCGCCGTCAATCTACTAGTGCTACTTTTAAAGTACGTTCTTAGAACGATTCGATGTTAGTTCTGGACAGGAAAAAGTCTTTGAGTAGAATGTAGAAAGATTTACTTTCTTTAACTCTCGCTCCCACTTTTACCGCTTACAAATGTACGATGACCCTATTCCTAATGAGTTCGTTGGTGAGCTCGTAAAAAACATTGACTTTGATGGCATGGTCTTTTTGGATGGTGATTTCATAAGTAAACGTAAGCTCTATAAACACAACGTGTATTAAAATTCGCGAATATAGGAATGAAAAAGAATAAGTGTTATGATAGTTTGATGTATATCAACCAATCAATATATTTCAGATGGTTGTAGCCACAATCGCGCATGGCGGCTGTATGTGGAGTCGGTGATGAACCCTATGGCGTTTCCAGCGACGTTTTGCAGAAATTATACAAACGGCGACCCTTCTTGTACATTTGAAGTTGACGGGTACATGGGCTTCGGAGCCCAGCCAGGGTGAGAGAAATAAAATAGCTAGCCATAGTAGAGTATGACGTAATAGTTTACTATAAGAACTTCTTATTTTTTTTACTACCTCGAAGTCATACCAAATAAATATATATGTAGAAAGAGAAGATAAAAATGGATAGAAGGATGGGCCATAGTTCAAGGCA
>DVQO01001085.1:0-11293 GCA_018231785.1 Danaus gilippus
AAATTGTGAATCTAAACAATTCCCAGATCCCCTTGAACACACACAAAAAATTAATAAAAATCGGTCCACTCGTTTAAGAGAAGTTCAGTGACATACACACACACAGAAGAATTATATATATAAAGATATATAATTTAACTTTCAATTAACTAACACAGGTCTAATGCATAATTATAAAGTTTTGCTTCCTTTTGTTATGCAAATAAATTTATTAAAATCACATTTACATGCATTATAAGAGCCAACAATAGCTTTTGAAATATTTAATAGTTTGCATATTGTGTTATACAATTATATTTATGTAAATTTGTTTAGATTTGAAAATAGACATGTAAATGTACTGTCATTTGAATAATTGATTTTGTCTAACGGGACATAAAAAAATAAAATTAATTGTTTTATGGAAGTTTTCTGAATACATAGGTTTTAATTAAAATAAAAATCTGATTATAAAAACAATATATATATGTATATATATCTTAAGTTAATAAAAAAAATACTTGATGAATATTCAAGGATCTCAGTTCTTATAGACTTTAATCACATACATTCTTAATGTCAAATAAAGGTGATATGATGGTAGATAGAAATGACATAAGCAAATTTACAACAATGTACAGATAATGATATCAATTGATTAATGTTATTATTATGGATTCATAATTAAAATATTTCATCGCAAATAATTTATTTGTGCACAAAAACCCAACAAAAATTAATATAGTAACGTCACAGTTAACTTATCTCTTTAAGAATTGGCTTTATTAGTAATTTTAAGTTTCCTATATAAAAAAAATAAAGACTTAAAATAAATGTATATTTGAAAAAAATAATTATTAAAATTTTCTTGATTTACTTGTTTTATTTACTTATGATATGTAACTACTCGTTTTTTTATTAAATCAATAATACCAATTGCAATGACTAATACTTGATGTAAAGAGTCTGTGTAATTTTAGCTTTGAAATAAATTAATCAACAGGAAACACTCACAGGTAGCTCTTTGGGAGATTTCACAGCATCGGGGAAGTGAGCATGTCTTGGCAGCCAACAGGACAGTGACATAACACCAGCAAGGGGTTCTGGATACATTAAAGCCGCATGAAGTGCCAATGCACCACCTTGGGAGAATCCACCCAACAAAATTCTATTTGCTGGAATTCCACCCTGCCAATTTTATTATATTAATAAGTTGTTACAAAGAGAAAAGGTGAAGAAATAAAACAATACGTACTTTGAGTTCATCAGCAATCAGTCCATGTACAAGATTTGTTGCTCTGACAATCCCTTCCTCATCTTCTGGAGCTGTTGCATCCAATGTTCTCAAATCAAACCAAGAAGGCATCCGGAAGCCCGCGTTAAGCGTAACCGGCATCGTAGACGCCGTGGGACAAATCACCTTAACATGGGGCCCTCTAATAGCGGCAATTGTGCTAGCCCAACCATGGCTACATTCAAATCAGTCAATTTATCAGTATATACTCAGATAAACTATAATAATATTAAAATGTTTACGTACCCCGTGTCTCCCAATCCATGTAAAAATATAAGCTGAAAAAAATTGTTTGCATTATCTCAACTTATTTCACACGAAAACATACTTCACTTTTTATTAAATTATTCTTACCGACGCTGTTTGTTTTGCAGTAGCTGCAATAATAACTGGATTTGGTTCCATTATTACTTTACTTGAAAATCAATATTAACTACTATCTGCAGTAGTCCACTTGACCAACCAGTCAATTGGAATAGTGTTACAGTACAACACTGCTATAGAGATTACAGACATTGACAGACGCCGAACAAATGACAGTAACAGATAACACATACTAAACTGTAGACAAACTCACAAACAAATAGGTAGTGCTATAATCTGTAATTGAAATGTTTTGTTTATATATTTATTATCTACAAATATCTTGTCTATGGATATTACGATGACTTGATTCAGTTATTGAGTTGATGTTTATTTTAATGAATGGTAATTATTTCAATTGTTTATTGAGCTGTGCCAAATCTAGCGGCATCATTGTATACAATTAAATGGTTTCTTAATCTGTAAGTATGATTACAAGTAAAATCAAATATTGTTTTTAACCAATGACGTCTATTTATGTACAATGTCTGTGGTGCCTACAGTGTTTGCTTATTATTATAAACACAGTTACTGCAAACTTAAATAAATGTGATTGTTGATTTGCCCTATAACATATATTGTTGTGTTCAGCTGTCAAGCGATGAAAACATAATTCCGTCAACCTTACGCACGTAACTTTAATGGTTATTACGTTGTAATGTTAGTCTTATGTTTACGCTTGTAGTCAAAACAGCTGTTCTGATCGAGTTATATGAATTCACTTATATACATTTGAAGACCATTGTTACAGATGTCTTAATATTGAACAATGGCTACTGATGACATATCACTCCGAGTTGGTATGGGAAGATTGGAAATAGAACCCATCAAAGTTATAAAAAATGTTAATGAAGAAAATCCTTTCTCAAATAGCCTACAGAAACGTTACTCAGCTTTAAAATCATGTCCACAAAATATAAACTGTACATGTCTAGTGAAAAAAAGAAAAAAACTGTCTATTTGCAAAAAGAAAAATAACAAATTAATAAAAGAACCCACTCTACGATTGTCACAAAATCACAGTAAAAATAACATAATTAGAAATGACTGTCTGCAACTATTTAATGAAGATATTGTACAAATACGTTTTCAAAAATTCAACACGGACAATATATGTCTGCACACACTTGTCGACAACTGTAACCAGCTAAGCATATCAACGGAAAGAAGTCAAATGAGTGTTAGAGATATTAAGAATGATAACACAAAATGGTGGAAGTGTGACACTGTAAGAGAGAGGCAGCCAAAGGAATCAGGATCAGAAAGAAGTTCCGGCTCGTGTTCACAACAAGCTCTTAATCCTCCCTGTGATGTTACAATAGATGAACTAGCGAGCTACTTTGAAACACTAGTTCATATACCCAAAAAAATGTCATCAATGGCTGAAATGATGTACATTTGAATTATTAATAGTTTAAAACTTATGTGGTCCATTATACGCTCTAACTGTTTTATAAACTAAATTGTGTTTTTTACTATTTTTAACGCAATGAATCTGATTTTCTATTGCCTCATTGAATTGGATCCCCTGTTAATAGATATAGTTGTAAGGCTGGATCCAATTAAATAGAATAGTTTCCACATAGACCAAAGTAGTTGTAACATTGAAGTATTCATGAAATTCTACATTGTTATTACTCTAATGTTTATTTTTTAAGTGAAACATCTTTGCACTCCATCTTTTAACAGAAGTAATAATTAATTAAATAACCTTTTCACTATTGTGATGTAATTGAAATTTTCTGGAATGTGTAATAATGGTAGTTTTACAGATTATATGTTATTAAAATGCCTAAAAATTACAATTTTTCTTAATATAATACCAAAATATATTGAGATAGATTTGTGTGTTCAGGTGAAATTTATATAATAAGTTAATTGAAGGAAATAAATATTTTTAAATGGTATATGTTTTGCTTAATATAACGAACTTTGCTAAAATACTTTAAATTTGCTTTAAAAGAAATAATGTTAATGACCTAATAATTTTCGTTTAGTACACTTGATTTTTTCACATTTATTAATTTAATTATAGTCTCCTAGATTTTGCATCTCCTTCAATAAATTAAATTGTTTTTGCCAAAGGAGCAAAGAAAATGACGTCATATTTAAAAAATAAGAGTATATTTTCTTTATATGTCCTATTGCAAATAATAAAAACAAAATAGTAATTTAAAGAATTACAGCAACAAAAAAGAATAAAGCTAGAAACAATGCAGAATATCTATAATTACAAAACTAAACGATGACAAAAGGCTAGAGTCTAGACTTCAAGCGTTGGACCTATGCGCACTTTGTACCTAAATGTTCTGCACCTTGTGATTTTACTCTGTGACAGAAATAATAATAGAAAATAGAAATGTAGAAAACGTAAAACAATAACTAGAATGAAAGGTTTTTAAAATTTTAATTTATTCTAAAAAATGCAAAAAATCAATGTCAATTGGTGTGGAATATTCAATGACGCTTACACTTATTCATCGAATTATCTGCTATTAAGTTTGACGATAGTTATTGCCTCTATATTATGGGTTTGGATATATGAGAATCCGCAGTTTTATAAGGTGCGTAGGAATGAATATTAAATATTTTACTCATATTACGGTTTGTATACGTCTGCACCGATATTTCATCACATAAATCAGCCTTTCACAAAGGAATCTACGTAATATATATTTATTTTCTCTCTTGTTTATTATTTAAATTTTGGTATTTCCGATATCCTTGACCTTTGTATTGGAGTTATAACAACAAAAAACACTTAACTGTTTTAGTTAGTCCTTTAGCTTAACCAAGTACAAATAGAAATTTAGTATTGAAAACTAGAAAATTGTCTCTTTTCATAATAATTTCATATCTATTAATTCAAAAATGTAATTATGATAGTTTTATTTATAAAAAAATATAGGTATAGGTAAAGAATTGTAACGGGTGTATATAGATATCTCTTTCTCAATTTATTAAAAGATTACCTTCTGGTACCTAGTCCACATTGTTTTTTTTTTATTTTAATAAACCTCAGATTTCTTGAATGATATAAAAGAATGAATCATCATTTTTATCACGCAGTGATTCAGCTATAAGAATGGCATCTGTGTTTATAAATTAGATATTTAAATGCTATTTATATATAGACTACTGGGAAGGAGCTGAAATAATATTAAGTATAATAATTTTATTTTCAGCTTATCTTCAAAAAGAGTAAACATTCTAATATCCTGAGTCCCGTACAGAGCCACCAGGATTTGGCAAATGAATTCAGCATTTTAGACAATGAATTGTCAACAACTGTTATCCAGAAGAGATTGGCAGAAATATCAAGAAACACATTACTGTCAGAAAAAGAAACAAGGGATGATATTACGACTTAAAAGCATTGACTAACATCTTAAATTATGTAATAATCTATATTTATTATAACTATTATATTATGAAAATTTTGATTGTTTTATTAATCCATAATTTTGCAATCAGAACCTTACGGGTATTATAAAAATAAATCCTTCCTTCTGAATCAATATTTTCTTTACTTCTCGAAGCTCTGTTAATGCGCTAAAATCATCAGAAAATTTTAAAATTTGGCCTATATAAGTATATGTGTATTTTGTCAATAAAATTATTTAAGATGCAACGAAAAAAGAAAGTTATATAGAAGTGGAAATTATTTTATTTTTACTTACTGTATATCAAGATTATAAACGCCGGCAAAGTAATAAACTATTTTTATTAAGTTTTGATTACTAATTGTAAACATGCATATTATGGATAGTACGTGAGAGCTTCTTTAAGTTCGAGGGAAATGTAATAATAATTTTCGTAAGTATTTACAAAAGTTACAGCTATCCAAAAGCCTTAATAAACACAACATTTATTTTGAATATCCAAACTAAAATTGAAACGTTGAAAAAGGTTATCGTAATAATTAGAGTATAAATATTATTTCTTATTTATTTTTAATTACAAGAATTAAGATGCAAAAATTACAATGACGTATTTGTCTTAACCACTTTTAACTATTATTTTCATAATATTGTCTTTTATGAAGCTGTATAAAGTTGCTGAATATAATACAATTGTGACTTTTTGATTTAAATGATACTAGCTTATAGTAAATAGTGTATAGAAAAGTATATAAGTTTAAAAGAAAAAAAAAACAACATTTCTTTTCATAATTATCATACAGCAATAATTATCTCTACATAGTAATGATACCAAACTTTATAATCACAGTGTTAGATTTTTATAGGTATCAAAAAATGTAACATAATATTATTCTATAGTGCATTTTGTTTTAGAAACCACTATTATATGAACAGTGAGAATATTTTATGTTAAACATGATTGACTATAGCACCCCATATATTGTCCAACAACTAGTTGCAGTGGGGCGTATAAAATAATATTCACAAGTCCACAGCTCACATCGCGCACCATTAGAAAAATAAATTACAGACAATCCTAAACTAACTCCTCAGCTTATCTGGGCATGTGCTCTCTGCAAATCTGTAAACAAATGATGTATCATTACTTATCTGTAGCCTTATCGCTACTACTTCCCTACTACAAGTCACACAAGTAAACACAATACAGATGTTTTCAACATGATCCATTTATATGTATGTGAAATCTATATGCTTACAGTTTAAATATTTTATTATTTTATATATGATTATTTTAATATGAAATGCAAGAACCAGCTGATTTATAGGCATGTATGTAATTTTTACATATCTAACCAATGATGACTTTGTAATTTAATCATAATGCATTCAAAACAATAAATATGACTTTTATTAAGAATTAATTTGACTTTCTGTTACACATTCAATGAGACTGTTAAATTTAAAAAATTATATTGAATTTAATAACATAAATTAAATAACTATATTGTGAATACCCACAGCAGTTGAACAGGATAGTGGCGCATAATTAGCTTGGGAGTTAGTCGCTCCATTGTAAGTATTCTGTGGTGGGTGGGTCGCTAGGGGTGAGACGGGAGGAGCCATCCCACTCGTGCCACCCGCCTGGCTCGGACTCCCCGTTGATAATCGGGAGAACGCTGCTAAAGCTTCGGGGAAGTTTGGTGGAGTAGCTGGTGTATTGCACGGCGTCATTAGTTGCTGGAAGTGAGAAAGAAATATATTTTTAAAGTATTTATGACATATATTTAGTTTCACATGACAAATATTTATAATATTAGTATTAGCTATTTTCTGCTGTATACTACTTTATAAATACCGACCTGATGATACGGAGCAGCTATACCATTGGCTCCGGAAGGAATTGCAACCTCTTGGAAAAATATTGATAGGGCTGTCTGTGAACATAATTAATAAAAATATGTAGGAATAAAAAACAAACATAAAAAAATAAAATATAACTTGTTTTGTTATTGTGTTCAGTTTTATGCTAATTTTAATTGAAATTTCCATAATAAATTATACATCAATATCAACTAGCATGTTTTGAACAGCCAATATATATATATATATAATACATATCATAATAATCACATATATAAATAACAAGTTTAATTTTGATATTGTTTCTTAAGAAGAGTTAAATTTGCAATAAAAATGTCGTCATGCATATTCAATAAGACTAACATGACTATGAATCAACTCAATATCAAAACAATTAGGTTAATAATACAATCACAAACACTTGACATTTATGTAACTAATGGAAGTTTTTAAAATACCTAGTATAAACATATAATGAGTGTGTAACAAATCATTTACGATACAGAACGTCATATTTTTACTATGTTTTCGTGGTATTTATCAACAATTTTCATTATCAATAAAAATAACTTGTAGATACGGTCAAGGCAATAAGTAGCTTAATTAGCCTACCAAAGATTTAGTATATTTCAATACAAAGATATAAATTAACATCATTATATGCTCTGCTACAATTGTTTTGATTGTTTATTTGCAAAATACATTAACACACGCAGCCATTTCGTGATTATAATATTGTTTGTTTACATGTATTTCACAAAATTTACCTCAAATTGCCAATGTGCAGCTTGTAGGAGTTGTTTAGCTTGTTCCCGTGCACATCCAGCCGCTACAACAAATTGGTTTATCATAACTTGTTCACGTAAAGAATCCATCGTTAAAAGTCTTTCGGTAATCTATATTCCAAATATAAATTTAAAGAATCAGCGAGAAATAATAATTGTAGCACAGCAAATGAATGTTTATTCACAATATGAATGTGAACGTAATATTATTGTTGGCGCTAGTAGAATAGCATTTGTAATGAGTGTAAGAGAGAAAACAAGAGTTTACATAATACTCTTTGTCATTATTTTTAGTATGGCCTTGTTATTCTTTTAATTTATCATTTTATTCTGTTGGCAATAACGCAAAAAAATATAGTTTTAAAAATAGCAATCTAATAAACACGTAAATTATATAAAATATATATTATTTACTTATTTTACAATAGAATGATTATGATGATAATAAAGTATTTCTTTGTATCCATCGAAATTATTGAAAAAAAAATACAAATTTATTCTTCTTCCGAAATATAGAAAATACGCTATGTTTAGTTTTTTCTTCTTCTTTAGATATCAATAGTGATTTTAATACTACTTACTTTATACAAATAATTAATATATTGATTATGGTTTCTATACATTTCTACGTAATTTCTTTCTTAATAATTATAAGAATATAAATTTGTTTTCCCTTTTTTTTATTCTGAAAGATTTATTTTGATAGGTATTCCTGAAAGAATTATGGGTTAGTTTAAAAAAGTAAGAAATAATCTGTACTTTAAAAAGTTATGAAATATAGATGCAATTATTCTATTTTATTACACGAAGTTAATGTTTGGCTAAATTTAAATATCTTCTAACACATGTATGTAAATAATACAAACAATACAATTAACACTTTCCTATAAAATAGCTCTGAGTATTTTAGGATAATAAATAAATCATCTTTTTATTAATAGCTAAAATATACAAAACTAATCGACCCAAAAAGAAAAATTCTGAAAACATAAATCAAAAGAATTGTCCAGTTAATTCTACAAATTATTATTATTGTTTTCTGAATTTTAAGATCTAATCTACTTTTTTTTAATATTCAGTCACCATTTCAAATGTCAATTCGAGTTTAATGTGGTACGACGTACGTCACATTGACGGAGAGAGTAACATTGTGTGCACATTTTAGCATGAATGAAATCTACTATTTAAGAATTGAAAATCTAAATATGTTATTTTGTTACATAAAACTATAATATTTGTTATGTGTAAATCATCAAAAGCCTGATCATCCAGGAGTTTTGCATGATTTAACTGTCTATTATAATTTTTGTACTTTTAACCTAATAGTATCACAACATGAGTGCTGAGAATGGGGTATCCGATGAGCCCGTCAGCAAAAAGCGCCGAATTGATTGTAAGTTACCTTGTTTTAAACTTCATATTCCCATCAACATTAAATTTTTGTCGTAAACTTAATTTTTCTTAATGCTTGTCTTTGTATGTAATAAATTTAGGTAAACTTTTATTTTTACAGCTGCTAAAGACAACCCTAAAACGAAGAAAAAGCATATTCCTGTATTTCGATTGAAACCTACCGGAGAGACGGCGTCATTATGTTTGTCAGCAGAGGAAAGAGTGCCATTAGTTCTCACAGACATTCAACATTTGCTTTTACATTCATTATTTGGAAACTTAAATCTTACCCAGCCACCGCGTTGGTATGCCATAGATAAATGTAATCACATCAGCCAAACCACCTGTCTTATTATTGAAGGTATTTCTGTCCAGGACTGGGAAAACTATCAAGATATGCTGAAGAGTACGCATAAGATATTTGATAGTGCAGTCGAAGTTTTAACTCCCTCTGTATATAATGGGTCCTTAGTTAAAGAAATGGCCTTAGTACCACTGTCAGAAAATGAAAAAGAAACTTTAATACAAAAATATGGTAGCATGAACTTAGCTCTTGAGGTGAGAAAGGATTTGATGGTGATGATGAAAGCTGTTTTTCCTATCAGAGATGAAATAGCAGGTTCCATAGATGTCAGACGACTTGATGAAAAATTTCCACGGACACAGCTTATGCTGTCCGCATGGCAACTGATAGATGAAAATTATCCAGTTCCACTTAAAGGTAAATTACAGAATGTGTATGCTGATTATGTTATGACAAAAGAAGAGTATTCACCAGTTACAGCGGAATCACCAATGTTCGGTTTAGATTGTGAAATGTGTCTTACAAAAGCTGGTTCAGAGTTAACCCGAGTATCAATTGTTAATGAGCAACATGAAACTGTATATGAATCTTTTGTCAAACCCTACAACCAAATAATGGATTATTTAACTCAGTATTCTGGTATTACTGAGGAGTTATTGAGAGATGTAACAAAAAGGCTGGAAGATGTACAGAAAGAAATTCAAGAACTTCTGCCTTCTGATGCAATATTAGTTGGACAGTCTTTAAATTCAGATTTACATGCCTTAAGATTAATGCACCCATATATCATAGACACAAGTTTGATCTACAATTTCACTGGAGAAAGATATCGCAAGCCGAAGTTAAAAGTATTAGCTAAGGAATATCTCAAAGAGGAAATTCAGACTGGCACAGATGGTCATTGCTCAGTTGAGGATTCCCTTGCCTCGCTCAAACTTGTTCAGCTGAAATTAAGCAAGAGTGTTGAATTTGGTGATGCAGTACACACAAAGAGACAGAAATACAAAGAAAATGTCAATAAAATGGTCACTGAGCCACATTATGCTTTGTCCATTTTTAATCACATTATAGAACAGAAGAAAACCTCAATAATCATTGGCTGTGACAATATCACAGGTGACTATCACACTTTTTTGACTCAAGCAAAGGAAAGTTTAAGTACTCAGTTGAAGAAAAGTAAACCAAAGCGAGTTAAATTGAATACAGTGGACAGTATGGATGAAGTTATAACAACTTTAACAGAATCAGTGAAAAATTATAATTTAGTCATGGGACACTTGAAATTGGAGGCGTCCGAAGATGATACAAAGTTAATGCAAACAGTTGATGGATGGGTAGAAACTGTGTGGAACAGTGTTCAAGAATCAGCTATTTGTGTTATTGTATTCGGTGGAACTGTCAACGGAAATGGAGTAGCAATGATGAAAGTGAAAAGTTAATTAAGTTATAAATAAGTACAATGTATAAAAATGTTTTTTATTTTACTTATAACTCTAAACATTTTTACCTAACAAAGATCATGTTGAAACATTAAATATTTAATATGCTTTATTAAGTCAAAATTTCATGTAATGAAACTTTGAACATATATGTTGGTCTTTCTTTAAACTAGAGCATAAAGTGGAAGTGGCCATATTTATAAATGTTTTTGTTATTAAATAAAGTCATTTTGGTCATAATGAAGTCAAAATTGGTATTTTCTATGAAAAAAAGACATATTGAGACTAAAATTACTGCAGACACCTACGGCAACAGTGAATATAAGTATAAATATGTTCCTTGATATTTGTTATTCCTGATTTGTCTGTTTGAGTCTTTAAAATATAATATTTCGGTTGTTTTCATATAAAATAATGAAGTTAAACCGTACCTACCGTGCGCGGTAGAGGTGGGAGCGAGAGGTATAACAGCTAAATCTCTCTATAACCTACTA
>DVQO01001086.1:0-11292 GCA_018231785.1 Danaus gilippus
CATCGATACACGCATCGAGATAAGGCATTTCACCGATACATTCGTATTCAATGACGCCGTTGTATTTCTTATGATAATTATCGACCTCTTCAATCAACCTGTCTTGAACATCACCGTGCTTAGATAGTTCGTACATCAAGAAACTCAAAGTAGTAGACGTTGTCTCGAAACCAGCAGCAAAGAATAGAACGCATTGTGGTATTAAGAGTTCGTTGTTAACTTCGACGCTTATTTTCTTGTATTTTTCGCTGTTTGGGTTCAGACTATCACCGTAAATGTAATTTTCTTTTTTCCATGACAAAATAAGATCTACAAAATCATTACGATTGGATTTCTCACTAAGGCGACTCTGGAAAACTTGGGCTATCAAATTTTTGAACATTGCAAATATTTTTGGATCAAATACGTTCAATCCTAGGCTGTAAAATATTTTAGGCCACATAGCTCTGAAAACTTGTTTTATACCTCTACTTGGTGAGGAATCGAAGATAGAACTTCCAATATTGAAGAAAATGTTGTCGTCTTTATTGTTCCCTTTCTCTAACAATTTTCCAGATATACCGAAACCACATGAAAGAATGCACTCCAATGTGTATTTAACTAAAAAAGATTTAATTTCAAGGTCTGAAGAGGATTTAAGTTCATCTTCTAGTATTTTTTCGAATGAATCACCAATATCTTTGACCAAATGAAACATTTTCTTCATTTTCATTGAAGTAAAAAGTGGTGTTAAATTTTGTCTCACGACTTTCCATTTATCACCACCGTGGAAGAACATGTTATTTGTGAGTTCTTCTTTAGTATTGTAACTAGTAACTTCTCTTCCATTGAAGAAGTAGAAATCCTTTGTCATTATTATTTTGAGTAAATTAGGATCCTTTACAATCAGCGTTGGTTCAGTACCGTACAGAGTACCAATGTAGGATTCATTGGGAAACTGTTTGCATATTTCATCTGTAACAAAAATTAAATTTTTTCGTAGGAAGATATGATCCTTGTAGTTTCCCAAAAGTACTAGTGGCTTTGGATGTGGCACATTCCTGTTTTTCCAATAATTAAGTCTTCTTATAATAAAATAATAAAGAACATATAAGAACACTAAAACACCGATTAAAACGTTATTGGATAACATCTTTGCTCGATTTGTTTATACCAAACCGTCGTCAGCTCTTATATACCAAGTAATAAGTATAGTGACAATACGTTGTAAAAAAATCGAGGCAACACAGGAATATAACGAAATATATATTAAAATTAATATTTTTACATAATAATTGATAATATGATAATTAAGTCTTTTTTATACTTGGGTTATCTGTTGAAACTTATAAACCAAAACATAATGTTTCATAATACATTTGTATTTTGGTAAAAAAAAAAATATTAACTTGTTATAGATTTTTCAGAAGAACAGGATAAATAAAACTTCTCTGAATATCATGATCAATTTTTGTTTGGACAAAAATTTGGTCACAATACAATATACATGTATAATAAAACAAGTTCTTAAAAATCATTTGATATATTAAAAATAAATTACCTCTTTAGTTTATATCGCGTGGGACTAAAATATCACGTGCTTATATTAGTTCTTAAAATATAAATACAAATAACACTGAGAGTAGAACATGTTTTATTATAAAAAATATATAAATTTAAAATATTTCATACAAATCAAAACAAATAAGTAAGTAAACCGCAACTAATAGTGAACCTACTAAAAAACAATCCTTAGTCATATCTTTTTTCCGTGATATTATATTTACAAATAGATTATGGTGGATTATTCGCCAACTTAGATATTGTTTTTAAAATTGATAAAAATACAAAACTTGTTCTTCAAACAACAACATTTTTATTATAAAAACCAAGATGTGATTCACATATTATGTTAGCCATATTATTACGAAAATTATATACATATATAATTCTACTGTATGTCTTCTTCTACCTGGCTATTTCCCAGCTTTAGCCAGGGTCTGTCATGTTGTGAATAGTTTTGGCTAATTGTTTTTACGACTGGCCGCCTGCTTGACATCAACGCTCTTTGGGAATGCATTAATCAGTGGTGTCTAAATACTCTTAGAAAGTACATATGACTCGGAAAAATCACATTGGTACTTGCCAGGACCGAATCCGCGCCCTTATGCATGAGAGGCGGGTCCTGTAACCACTAGGCCACCACTGACTTTTATAATTCTACTGTACGTATGCCACTGAAATCCTCCTAACCGATTGGACCGATTTAAATTGTTTTTTTTGTATGCATTATGTTGGTGAAACAGATGGATGAGATGCAGAAATCAACCCAGCAGATGTCGCTGCAGTGTAGGTTATTTAAAATAAAAAGTCTGCAACGTGTACTATGTGTATCATTTTAATATATTTTATACATATCTCTCTGATCCCTACTCTGATGTTCAGGTGGACGGAGTCAGGGGCAAAAATAGTGTTATTATGAAATTCCTAAGGAAACTGGCAACTGTAGGATAATATTTCATCTCAATCTAATCAAGCTACATTGCTACCTCATGAAATAAATGCTAATGCGTTGTAAAAATTGTTTTCGTTGTGGATCAATTTAGGCTTTCTATAGTACACGTAAAGGATTAAACAATTTTACAGGATTCACCAGAACTAAACCAAACCAACGAGGCTTAGTGTTTATTATCTGTGGGTTAGTTTGGGACAGCGTTCACAAAGAATAAGTTACTTTATACCATGCCTCCAAAATCTTAAAATTCAGCAACACTGGCCATATTATTACGGAGATACCCTATCAGGGGACCTTGGCTGCCGGTGTAGCGACACGTGACGCAAAAATTTTAGCATAATAACTAGTTATTTTAAGAAAACAAGTTTTGCAGTAGCGGCAGTTTGACAGCTATACATTTGAGGATTTGAGGGGTTTAATCAAAAACACGAGGTATGGAACAAATGTGTCTCAAGTTTTGGAGATGATTTCCATGATCGTCATCAGCCTATAACACCCCACTGCTGAGCAAAGGCCTCCTTCTCACATGAAGAAGTTTTGAGCTTTAATCATCACGTTTGCTTAAGACTGGTTGGTGATTTCAAACTTATTTGAATGTTCATTTCCATGATTGTTTGAAACAAATGTCGATTCAAAATAAACAAGAACAGAAGGTGACTTGAAGTACTTCGCTTGGTGACTATTTCTGAAGGTACAATGCCGCAGCAAGAAAATCCAATCACCATAAGGAAATGATTATAAATGAAAAGAATTTTGGATTATAAAATTATAAGAACTTTTGATTAACTCACAAAAAGTCTAACCTAACTCTGAATTACCATCAGATTAAATGAAATATAAAAACTATACCTACAATGTTTTTTTTACAATTACCTTACATGGCAAAAATCTAACATTCAAAAACGGCATTTTGTAAGCGAATTATTTGTCTCCTTGAACTTTAAGGTAACCCGCCAAAGTTTTTGCTTTAGGTTATTAACGAATCCTAGAACTATAAACATATATAAAATATATATAAGTCTATTGAATTACACATTAAATATTACAATGTAATGCCTCAGTCATCTCTCCCACGTTTTTCTATCTACGATTTTATTCAAATAATATTATTATATTAGAGAAATAAGTATTAAATACTCTTTACGCTATGATACTCAGAAATATTGTAGTAATATTTCTGTATATTATAATAAAACTTTGATTTGAATTATATAAAGATTTGTTTGAAGCAATCATAACGTTCTTTGTGAGAGGGAAGCCTCTGAATAGGTCTGGTCTTTTGTGTATTTTTAAAAGGTCTCGAAGCCTTATTAATTAACATCGGTGCCTACGCGATACAGTTTTTCATCTGTCAGGATTTTTTAATATTATTTTCTAATAAAACAACCTTTGCGTAGCAACCGCAATGCTCAGTTGCATTTAAATTATTATAGAACACAATTATTAACAGAAGATTAAAAGCTTTTACTCTAAAAGATGACTGTTTAGTGAATTACAATTTTATTATTATCATTAATGTTGATGAAATAATATACGTACGTTATATAAGCGATAAGAAATTAGGTATATTTTATAAAAATATACAAATTTTTCCTCCTCCATATCATTAAGTAATCAGATTTTTTGCAAAGTCATATTGTTTACATAACATATTTCATTTAATTACGTAAAAATATATGTATATAACAAAGACTTATCAGGTACTTAGGTAATTACAAAGTTGTTTTTAATAATACGGGGCGCGGTTTTCTGACGCGCTACATACACAACCAGGAAGGTCATTTCAAATGTAATGATAAAACTAACAAACATACATTTATAATTTGATATATACATAATTATGTTCTTTTACACATGATTACTGTGTGTAAAATTGGTGGTAAAACATGTAGTATTTATTACAAGCCTCAACATTTGACCCTTAAGTTTTGGGAACGTGTTTCATTGCAAGTTTAATATTGGCTGGTTCTGGTCCATGTCTCCATGCGCCTGCGTAAATCTACCCTCTTCCCCTCTCGCCTGGAACACTAGTGTGACCATAATTTTCGGGACAAAATAATCACAAGACTAACAGAGCTTTGATTACACGTTTACGAATGCTATCGTCATCGTAGAAACATAAAACGAAAACACACATGACCTTTAAAGATAATATCAACTGAATGTGAAATAAAATATATATATATAATTAAAGTATTGTTTAAATATAGCTTCGTTTGAACTTCTTTTCAATCATACTGATTACTGTATATGTAAAAACAGTCTGTTGCTCATCTCTTAAATACAATACAATAACTAAAAACCTTTGATACATCGATATCCATCGCCGGGGATCTTAAAGACTCGTTGTTATTCACAATTAGATGAAACAAAAGTATTACTTCTATAATTATGCTATATTACTAATAAAAATACAAAAAAATATGTCTTCATACGACGCATTATATGAAGAAAAATTATCGCGAAGTTAAAAACTTTACTCACCAACAAAAAGTCATTGATAACATTGGATTAAGTATAATAATTTAACTTTAATAACATTCACTATTAATGTAAAAAATAATTAAATTTTATTTTATAAACAAATATATATAGATAAATATATAAATATTTACAGAATGCAAGCATCCCTCGTAATGGTTCCCTCATGGTCCCCGTACATCTAATTTCACTCTCAGAACCCAGTATTTTCACAAGTATATCAGGGGCTCTTGCTTCGATGTCTGTATAAAATTTGTGAAAAGAGTGTTTTAATGTACGCGTTGTTTTAACTAACATATCTGAAGAATAAACGTGTCTGAGTATATTTTCTAATTGTTTTAAAGTGTGACTATACTTGTAAATCATTCTGGTTGCAATTAAATATTCCCAAACGTCTTCTTAACTTGATTGACAGGTAATCTTTTGTTGAATAATAATCTATAATTTCAAATTACATACGACCTTGGGTATATTAATTATTTTTTATATGTTTCTGCCGAATACTCAAACTGAATACGCGATGTATCCTGCTTGTAATGCTTTTGCGTTGGATTTATATACATACATACATATATATATATATTTAAGTCATTCGTCTAAAAGTGTTCGCACGAGACACGAGTATAATTTTAGCATTTAAATGTTCTCATTGAATAATAAATGTTGTAAACTTGTTTGGTTGTTGTATTTGTATTTTGGGAAAAAAACAGGTCTGCCATATTGCATTGTAGGCAAACTTTGTTTTTTTTTTCATACATACATATATGTTTTTAGCGAATGTTCTATGACATTATTGAGTAGCCTTGAAATGATTTAGAGATCCTTGGAGCTTGACCTTGTATCGATCAGGAGATGTCTTCCGTTTGTTATCACTATACGCGAACACAAAGATGCATCTCCGAAGCCAGATCAAATTCACTATCGACAGTGCATTGTCTATACATATCGCTTCTATCCTTTGTTGTCAATACATTCAAGTATAATGTATTGTAAAACTTTCTTTTATATACAAGGATATATAAATTAGAATTGTATTTCTTTTTGTCTTATTTATTTTAAATAGTTGTAAGTAATTTAAGCTGCTAACTGCGAATGTATGAAATTCTCATGATTATACATTTTAACATCGGTTTGAACTTAATAGTTTACGAAAGACCAAAAGAATTGGAGAGAAAAGCCTTAGGAATAACTTATATATTTTCTTTAACTATAAAACCAGTGGAAAATGAATGTTTGAGCTATGCTATTGCGCGTCGTTTATTTTAATAATTCTACCCCGATAGGGAACTTTTCTCCCTTTAAGCTGAACATACTAGTCACCAGTTGTCCCTCGGGGTTTTCCATATTTTTGTGTATATTACATATATTACTTGAACATCCTACTATATATATTTGGGTTATATATACTAATGTATTTATAACACATATTAACACTCCTGATTTAAAAACGGGTCATAACGCGGCTGTAGTTAACATGTTGTTAAAAATATTTTTTGTGAAGTAATGATCACATATGTAGAAAAGTTGAAATTACAAGCATTATATCATTTTGTTATAAAGAGTATACTTTTGTTTTTAATATAAACCGTAATTTGCTTATAATATTGAGTCTGGTATAGTAATAACATCGAATTTAATTTTATTGTGGTAAACAACATATTTTCTTTTATACATATATTAATACGGCTTGTTGGTTTTAATAACGTGGCATGCGATTTAATGTAAACAGTTGTTTTAATATTTGTAATTTGAATTTTCTTTATTGAAATTAAACTATCCTTACTGTTTAGCACTACATGTAAAATGGCTATATTGACTTAAGCCTTGCCTTCCAAATATTTTTTTTTCTAATGAATATTCTCTATGATGTATTTTTTTTGTTGTAGATATAAATAAACAAGAAGTATCATCTAGATGGTCGTATGGGCAGCCTACCGGATCTGACGGAGCGTTCGCGGCCGCACAGCATCCGAAACGCCGCGAGGACCGTGTCGGATCCTCATCGACATCGGACTGTGATAACACAGGTACATGTCACAGAACATATTGTATCACACGACTTTCCTCGATACTAAAGCATTACACGTTTCAGATACCTGTAAATACGATATACAAGAAAGAATGGCCTTGGAGGAAGACGAAAACACCGGTCAAACTCCCCGTCGCTCCGCCGCGAGGTCGACGGGATTCAGCCGCTTCATCAGTAGGAGCGGCGTCTATCCGTCGCCTTATATCAAGACAACCCCCAAAACTTCCAAAACCAGTCATCAGACGGTTCATGCTACTCTGCATAGCCAGTGGCCTCTGTTCAACGGCTCTTCTGCCTTTCACAGCATTCGCCGGCGCAGAGGCAGGTGCTGTGCCTTTGGCGATTATGCACATGGTAGCCGCGATTGTTGCTCCATTCTCACCTCTCATCCTCCAAAAGACGGGAACACGTATAGTTGTTACCGTGGCGCATATTCTTATCTGCATACTACTTATTGCTCACACGATCGCAACTCCGCTAGCGATACTGCTTCCACTTTACGCCATTTGTGGAGTCTCTCTGTCTCCGATGTCGCTAGCTCTGTCAGCGTCTGCGACATCGTTGGCACAAACCGCCGGCGATGAAATAAAAAGAAAGATTGCCCTGCGGAGGGCGTTAAGAGCTCTCAGGGCCGCACAAGATTTAGGGTTAGTTTGTGGATCATTGATGCTAGGAGGAGCTCTTGTAATTTGGCCTGAAAATCACTCCCAAGAAATTCAAATAAATATGACCGAGACAAACATGACATTCCAATCTTATCCTTCAGCGGAAGAATACTTTTCGGATGAGGACTACGAGGTATCTTTAACATTGCTTCTATCACTAGTCGTAAATATTATGATAGTGAGGAATAACCAATGAAAAATTCTAGGAAAGAACTTGTGGTTCAGCTGGCTGTCCTGGAATGCAGTTTCTCTTGGGTTCGTCGCTAAACGCTATGGGTCGCAGGGTGCTAGTCGCACTGTGGGCTACTCTTGCACTATTGGCCTCATTCCTGGGCCTCTTCGGAGCTGCCTCCACACCGGCCCCACCTCCTGATGCACGCTCCGTGCTCAGGGACCCTCGGACGTTACTTGGCACCCCGATGGGTCTATTCATCGGTCTTCAACAGGGATTTATTTATACTTCTTATATTAAGGTACGTAAATATATTAATTTTTTTTTAGTATTAAGTAGGATGGACAAAATAAGATGTGCCTGTTTTGAAAAGAATAAGATTTAATTACAAAACGCTCCATAAAAATAGACAAATAACTAGTTTGGTCATAATTACTGTTACCTCAAAACATTTCCTTTTTCAAACATTATAAATATTTTTTAAACAGCTTTTGATTTTGTGCCATTTCAAACATTATTCCTGTTCATTATTATATTACAATATGGAATAGCATGTTAAAGAAACAGTATTATAGTGTTCTCTTTAGACAGATATGGAATTCTTGATATGGAACCGTCGATCATTTTCCAGATACTATAAAAGCTATTGTCTGTCGTCCCTTCATTTGTCTATGTCCAGATAAGTTCTCGGAAGCCTCGTGCTATTAAAGCTATAAAGGCATTTAATGCTATTTAAGCCAGAATTCCTAGAAACCTTATTAGGAAGTAAAAATATTATCGCGAGAAATGAAGATTTCCGCTAGCAGTCTGTCGCGTATCACAAAATAATACCTGAATTTTGATGTTTATCGTTTATATGCTGGTGAAAGGCACAGAAATTTCATCTTTACCAATGAGAAAATTCTCACGATTGAAGACCACTACGGTAAAATAAATGATAAAGTACGCTCACAGTTCTAAAGAAGCTGCTTTAGTAGATAAAAAGGTACAATGTGGTCGTCAATCATCTTGCGTCAGTGATGGTTTTGTTTGTATCTTATCAAATAATCATAAAACAAAATTCAGCCGATTGTATCAGAAGTCTAAAATCATGTGAAACCTCTCAGCAATATACTTTTATAATAAAAACCGTGGACTTCCCTCCGGTCTCTGCATCTAGTCACAAATCGAGAACTATCCAAAGCTGGCATGAAACCAACTTTCCGGGGCTTATTAGAGCTAAAAACTTGCCATCTAGCCCAGACCTCAACACTTTAGACTTGAAATTATGATCAATTTTAGAGGATATGGCTTGCTTTAAGCGACACGGTAACATGCGATAATCTCTGGAGAAAGCAGTGGCGAACTTTCCCTTGGAAACAGAGCATGAATTCATAAATTTGTAATCAAACAGATTAAAGTCCTCATAAAGGTTAAAGATGTCGAGTTCGATTAGAAATTTTAATTATCTACGATAAAAAATGCATTATCATTTGTAACAGAATTTATGGCTAATCAAGTTTTCAAAGAACCTATGTCAACAGTTTTAAAAATATGGATAATAAATTAAGTATTAAAAACAAACATCAAAAAATATTGAAAACCTTATATCATTTCATATTTCACAATATGTTATAAATAATTCCTATAGGGTACTGCAGATATCCTTATTCAAACTACATCTAAAATAAAAGTCAGATTTCAATAATGATAATAATTTATTTTCCCGCTGTTATGGCATTAATTAATTCAAGTATATTCAAAGGGTGATAAAGAATATTATCCTAGGATACAGTCTTTGCTACGTTATATGCACCAGGATATACAATCTCACCATAAGTTTAACCTTCAATACGCATACTGTAACGTTTTGTTTATTCAAAATATCTGCGGATTAAGGTACCTTATTTGGAATAGCTTTATTAACTTTGTGTTCAATTGTATAAAGTGGTACGGCGTCTGTGTGGGAGGTTGGTCCGGCGCATTCCGTGCACTCTTCGGGGCTGGAGCCCTGCAGGCGCTAGCTGCCGCTACTCTCAGTATGGCGGCAGCACGAGGCCGACGAGGAGCGCTGACTGCCGGTGGGGCAGCAGCACATGCTTCGCTGCTCCTTGCTTTACTTCGCTGGCGAGCAGCCAGAAGTGACTTGGCTTTACCTGCAGTCGCCGCAGCAGCTTGGGGCGCCTGTGCCGCACTTTGGGACGTCTTACAGGTAAATAAACTCATATTCTCCTTTACCTTTCTTTGTTATAACGCCTAGATAATTTTAGCTTTCGAATGCCTTTTATAAAATAGATTTTTTTATTGCCTATGAATAAAATGGAACTTTCTACCAGGCGGGTATCTGTGTGGGTGGTGGTGGATGGCGAGGTCCTTGGTCAGCGACTCTGGCCGCGCGTCACACAGGTCTGGCTCTGGCATGTGCTGCGAGGACGTTCCTCTGCGTCAAAACACAGCTAGCAGTTTTGGCTCTATCCCTAGCATCGGCTTTGGCATCGCACGGAACTTTGGAGCTGCGTGTCCGTCGTTCGGAGCGCCATCGTTCCTAGCGGCGACAGGCGGCGGCCAATGTCCCACACAGGACAATCGTCGCTTGCCACGTAATCAGTTAATTATGATAAGCTATATCTATTCTCTTCCCCCTTCTACGAGGGACTGTCTGTCGAGCTGTGAACTAAATAATGCGTAAGTTTCCCCCTGATGTTCATGATATATATGTGTTTTTATTTTATATGTAGATGTACTCTTTCTGATGAATTTAACATATGTACCTACACATACATGATATACCTACTAAATGTTTATATTAAAATAATTGTTATAAATAATGTTAGTTTATTGAATCTATTTACCCATCCGTAATAGTGAATGTCAATTTGATGTAACATTTTAATGGAGATTTATTGAATAAAGAAAATATATATTTTATTTATTCAACTCGGTAAATGTTAAAATCTGGTTCAGTAACGTATTGAAGATTAATAAAAAAATATATATATTTAAATAAATGTTTGTTAGTAAATAAGATACATATTATATAGACTAAAAATATTTGTTAAAAAAAATCTATCGCATACCTAATTATATATGACTGAATAAAAGTAACGTCACATCTCAATGTACTTAATCTTGTGAATTTTTTCCCCACAAATGTACCGGACGACAAAAATGACTTATATTTAATAAATGAATGTTTATTTATAATGATAAATTTATTCAAATAATTTAAGAAATACATGTACAAATGATATAAGTGGCCCTTGAGGAAATAAACCAGTAAAAACTTTTGAAAAATGTAATGTCTAATTATTTACCTTTCGAAACTTGAAGATTAAATATTACCTCGACGAATGCAATACTGTTATTCCACAAGTGTGCATCGTAAACTATATACGAATAGTTTCAACGTTTTAATTGCAATTTAGTACATAAAGCATGTAGTTTCATGATGCATATCTTGCGAGAAAGGTTC
>DVQO01001087.1:0-11278 GCA_018231785.1 Danaus gilippus
TTTTAACCAATATGGTCGAACGTGTCAGAGGTAATAACACCAAGACATTACGATTCATGTTCAATTTTTTCGACAACTCTGAAAGCAAGTACGTTTTTCAATTGCGTGACGAAGGGAGTAAAGATCTAAATGCGTATAGAAATATAAGTTATACGATAAGCTCCCATACTACAAATTATATTTCTCTGTTATTTAAGAATACAGTGGTCACTGAGTGCAAGTCAAAGGAATTTCCGTTTAATACTCGAACCATTAATATTGATATTAAAACCTCAGGACACGTTGATTTAAAATGTTATCTGTCTGTAATACGCGGGTTTATGTCTTATACTTTAGGCCATACCGTGCTTGATAGTAGATTTGGGCATAAATTCTTGAGCATCGACGATTCTTCCTGTAGCAGGGAAATACACTCCCATGGGTTAATTGATGATAATAGAGGAGATGGATGTTTACTTATTGCTTTCTTCATTATAAAAGAACAAATAAAAGCACGTAAACAATATGATGACCTTGACTCTCCATTTATCTATGATTTTAAGTTTATATGTCCCAGCGTTAATATTTCAGATTTGATCGATAATAATCTGTATTTGCAAAAAGTTATGACAAAAGCTGATTTTTCAAACCAACTAGGTTTAAAATCGACCCCGAACGCTATAAATGGAGGGCCGACTGATGATGCAGAGGTTTCTAAGCTCAAACATTTTCCATGTGACCTAAGAGATACTTGTTTAAATTCATTAAGAACATTCTACACTTCTAGAATGTCTTCTGGGCTATCTAAAAATGTTTTGAAAAAATTTGGTAATATTCTATTGGCATCAATTGTGATATCATACCTTTACACGCTTCTTTGATAAATTGTTGTAACAAGTAAAAACTTTTTTTTTCTATTTGTGCGATACTACTGTCATTCTATCAAGTTGCCTTTTAACTAAGATTTAATTCAGGATGATTGTTGTGTTTATTCAAGAAGTGGCATGATGGTTTATATTATCTCTAGACAACTGATTGTTTTAGGTTATTATGGTTTGCAAAGACACTAAAACGTTTCATTGAATAAAAAAAAAGCAAAAACATAATGCCAGTATGATAACAAAAAAAAAACAAAAAGGTTTTCTTCGATCTTAACATACAGTATACAAGACCACTGATCTTCATAAAGCAACTAACCACAAATATTGCAATAATTCATCCTCAAGATCTCTCTAGATACAATACTACTTAAAATAAGACACCCGTTACATCCTTTTCGAAGTATACCTTTGTTCTATATAGTGCTAACCATTATGTGCAACAACACAATGTAATCATTACTTTATAAATGTCGTTTCAGACGATCGAAAAATGTCCGTGATGTGTTATAGCTCGATGAATCAAAAGATAAAGACACAAAAGACGTGATATATAAATATTCGGCAATGGTAATTTATTCAAAATCAGATGGCTCGGGTGTAACTTGGTCTACTTTATAATAATAACTGTGACTCGTGTATTTAGTCATTAGTGACTGTTACAAGTGCTACCAATGATGGATATCCTCATAAAAACCCCCTGCTCATCGGTGGTGTAAGACTCCTACATACTAAAATCTCTTCAATAGAAATGTTGCAAACAATCTTTCTGCAACCAATTGAATTTTATATGACTAGTTCATGTTACGCATGTATTTTTAATCCTAATATATATTTAGGTATCATTCATTATGTAGGGCACTTTTAGCAATGAGATTTTCATGGCAAACAAATCAGATAGTTATATATTTAGTTCGGCTTTAACATCAACTGCCAATATAAAATATAGTAGAAATAAATCTCGCTTATCCACCATTGTTTGTCGATACAAAAGCTACTCATTAATATGAAAAAATAGAGTGTTCCTCATACAAAGCTTCCTTTTATTCTTTTATTTCAATGAATCATGGAGTTTTATTATTATATCTGATTGTTGCTGTCCAGTAATTCTCTTGGTGTATTCTAAAATTACATTACATCAGGTCCCTACGGCCTGTAAATACACCGACAGAAAGCATCCAACTTTTTATCTTACACATAGAAAACGTGGTGAAAAAACAATTTCAAGCAGACAAATATCAATGATTAAAGGTTTAATTGAAATTTGAGGGTTCCAAGAACTTAATAAATTTGTCAAGCCTTCCTTCTTCTTTTAGTTTTTTCAAATATTTCTCCTTTGCTTCCTCCCCATATACTTCTAGACATCGTTCATTACATTTTGCGTAAAAGGTTTCCCCATGTATAGAATATTCTTTAGCTTTACCAGTCGTGTCCTCCTTTGTTAGTTTAACATCGTAAGTGCCACATCCACAGCAGAAAACGATCTTTTTTTCTATAATTCTGTCTCCTAAGCGAGAAAGCTGTTTGTATGTAGGTGTAAGAATTAATGATCCCCTTTTGTATTTGTGAGAAAAGACAAAAACATTACAGTTCTTTGTTTTCACGATATTAAAAAGGTCATCAATTTGTTTCTGAGTTAGATCGTTTGCATCCACCAAATATAAATTTTTTGTATCGGCATAATCACCTTCGAACATGCTAGAAAAATCTGTTTCTTCAGAAAAAGTATTAGAAACCTTTAGATGTACATCTTTGTAAACTATTTCTCGATCAGGACATTCTGTGTTTTCACTAATAAGTATTTCATTCTTAATGTTACCGCAAATATATGAACCAGGAACATTAAATAATAAGCTTAAAAGATCGAGAGAGGTGGTTATGTAAACAAACTGCTGAGCAATCATTAGGGCTCGTTGCAAATTTCTTTTTATATCTTTTTTAATGGTTTTGATATCGATTTTGGAGGGATATAAGATCTTGTAATTAAATAGATGAAGAGATGGTCGGAGAATGAGGTTTATACCCGTAAAGTCGTTCTATTTAAGGTGCCGTTTTATTTACAGGACGATATTTGTGGATATGTTGTTTATGGCTTTAACTATAAAAATATAATCTTAAAGATCAAATTTCGCCAAAATTTAATCTAAATGTTTTTGTCACTGTACAAAGGATGGAAGAAAAATGACTACTTTGTGACGCGTATAATAAAAATGGTTTCAAAAGCAATCATCCAAGACTGCGGAAGGAATAGAGACACACTGAGAAGACAGGATATTAGGTATTTGTGACGCATCATAGCACTAATTTTGTAAGTGGCTTAATTTTAAAATCACAGCCCTGTTCTAATAAGTTGATGATATATTAGACATGTCGTAAAGGTAGGGCGTTGGCCATATGGACTTTCTAACGTTTGGAATTTTTTTAGCCTGTGGATGCGATTAACTAAAGCGATCATGCACT
Source organism: Danaus gilippus (assembly GCA_018231785.1). Classification (NCBI taxonomy): domain Eukaryota; kingdom Metazoa; phylum Arthropoda; class Insecta; order Lepidoptera; family Nymphalidae; genus Danaus; species Danaus gilippus. The sequence continues at coordinate 3,318 of DVQO01001087.1, forward strand.
TCATCTCTTAGACACCAACTATTATATTTTGCACAATATTTATCTCTGTAAACATTTTCTTATGCTTTCTTTAAGAGTTATGGCGATTTCGATAAAATAGATTAATATTCGATATTAATTCTAATTATGGAACTTAATACAAGGCTCGGCGGTAACTTAAGGCCTAAAACTGTCCTTTGATTTAGTTTCTATAAAGATTTAAAGGCAAAACTGGCTAAAGGATGCATTGTAGTTTTTAAAAATTAATATAGGCAATATTGAGGAACAACTTAAAGTTTTCATTATGGATGTATTCTGAAAAGACCAAAAAGAACAGCCAGTAAAATAAGAAACACGAATTGGGATATCTGTAAATCCATGAGATATTGTTTCTAGAAATAGAGATATAATGTGATCAAGTATTAATCCTGTTCCAAAGATTTATTAATTGCAGGGTCTATAAAAAGAGTTTTATGATGTTAAACCTTCTACGCTACTTATATCTTGGTTTCTACTTTATCCTTGGTAACTATAAGAAGCTTCGTAAAACTTTAGAAGTAAACGCAGCATCCTAAAGACGTACTTCTTAGTTGGAGCGCTACACATATGTTATAGCGTTTAATTTCTACTTTGGCCGATATTAAGTAACAGCAAGTCTAAAATCTGTATCTGTAGGTAGTTCCTTTTTTTTGTTTCAGTCAGGGGACTAGATTTGATAGATAACATTTTACAATTCCAGAGCCATAAACGTTTTCTACAACGAGGTCAAAGTGCCTATTAATGGTCAGGTATTAAGATTACCAAATTTAAATGAGACTTCATAGAGTTATATAAAATTCAGCAGAGATTATCTTGACCTCCCACACAACTGGCTAACTCTTAAGGCATCCGTTTACTTGCTATAAGGTTTATGGGTCTAATCTGACTGATATTATAAAAAAGTAAAAGCTTACAGTGTGTCTGATATTTTGAAACATCCTTTTTAGATTGGTTAATCAACCAGATTCTAATGGCCATTTGATAGAGACCACGGGCTTTATCTTACCAAATAATCTTATTTTAGCGTTAATAGAATTCTCTTAGCAACCTACGCAGGCTTACACTGGCCGATTATGTCTCTAATCTAGGCCTACTATCACTTTGACGAATTCAGTTGTTTCATGGTTGTATTTATTATACGTTCCGGCCTTCTGCTTTCAGTTTTGTCTTGACACCTATTTTCACAGGGTTTTTTTTCGGACTGTCTTCCTACTGGTTATCGCTACAGGTTTTTCGTATCAACTACGCAACATCACCTGTAGTCGAAAGTTTCAGATCTATTTCTAACAAAAAATGTAAGCCGTAGTTCTCAATACAGCCTATTACTGCCTATACACTTGCATGGACTACATCTTATCAATGTAAGTCAAGCTACTGTCATTTAAGAATTGTTATATTTCGAATAATAATAGACCCAGTGTGCCAAAGATCCGAAATCTTTGGTCTATTACCACCATGCTTTGATTACTGAGCTATAAAGGCTTTACTTTTAGCTATAAATACATATAAATTGATTGTTCTCGAGAGATACTTTGAAACTTGCTTTAGAATCCACAAAAAATTAAAAATCTGCCACCGATAGTAAAGACCCCTATATTATTAACGCACCAAATAACTGTCCAGATATTGCTTTTAACTATCAGTTATTCTGCGGTTAAACCAAGCCTTTCATAATCTAAGACAGCCAAGAAATTTAATATATTTAAGAAGTGGAAGAAATTAGCCCTTTATTTTTAAAGCATAAAGAAGTCATTTATAGTCGAGGTTATTAGGTGATAGATATTAAGATTAAATAGAGACTCGCTACAGCTCTAGGAAATACAGTAAACTAGAGCTAGACCCGCCGCACAATCAGCTACCCCTACAAAACCTGCTTACCATGTCACGTTCTACGCAGGTGCTACGGACCTACTGCTATGTTGCAAGTAGGCGTGCCACGTGCCCGGTCGTTCGATCTAGACCGTTTTTAGCCGATACTAAGTTCCACCTACAAGTAGGCGCTAGGGTACTCTCTCGAGAAGATGCACGGCCCCTAACGTCACTTAGGTAACCTGTTTCGGCGTGCATGGAGTGCTCTTAGCGATTTACGCAGGCCCACCTAGGCCGAGTATGTCTCCAGTCTCGGATTAATATCGCAGTGACGTTAAGTTTTTTCCAAGTTCGTATTCAATTATGTTTCCGGCCGCATGCATTCCAGGTTTCTCTCGACCCCCGGTTTCACATGGTTTCTCCATGGACAGTCTTCCCGGCTATCGCTTTAAGTTCTTCGTATCCCCTCCTTAAAATCACCAGTGGTGGAAAATTTCGGATCTACTTGGAACAAGCGGCCTAAGCCGGCCTGGCCAATACACCCGATTACGACTCAAACGCTACATTGAGTATATACTGTCATTAATAGCCACGCTCAAGTAAGTTCTAATCACTGTATTTCAAGTAATAAAGCACCAGCAGGAATCGAACCCACACCTTTCGTGTAAAAAACCCCCTGCTCTGACCACTAAGCTATTAGATCTCAACAACCTTTGGATATTACATACAAATGTATTCTTCATTCTATACCACGTGAAGGTAGTTGTTTTTAATAGAACAATTAACCCTTTATATTATAAAATACACATAAACGTTTATTGTAGATAATCGGCATCAGATGCTGCTGTATAATAAGCTAATAAACAAGAAATAGTAAAATCAACAATGTTCATGTCGTATTCTAAAACTATCTTAAACAATCCACTGTTCCTGAATTTTCACTCTTGTATTTTTCTGAATATTTAGATACAGCATTTAAACTATCATCATAAATATGCTCTTGTGTATTCAAAAGCATGTAAATCATAACGTACGTGTCAGCGTCTAGTATTCTTTCAGTTACACCCCCTTCTGATATTTTTTTAAAATCGGCAGTAGATTTTGTTAAATTGTCATTATAGACTTTTAAAAACTCTTCTTTAGTCATATGGTACTTCCCATGGTTAACTGAACCGCTTGCAATGTTGTAAATCTCTTCGGGACTGATAAAATGCCTAATCACAAAAGCATTTATAATGGTATCGCTTTGATCTTCGTTTAATTTGTAAACTTGTTTTAAGTAATTCTTAGTATTTTCTATACCGGGCTTAGATTGATTTCCAGATACTTGTTGGGGTGTCGAATTTGCCCTAGTAAAATAGTACATAAGCGCAGATACTCCAGTAACTAGACAAATGCTTACTATAGCGATACTCAGCACTATCTGTTGCATGCGGAATTAAATTATAAAGTATTAAAACGTTTTTTATTTTGTAATGTCACTTTTTGATCAATAAATCAATTTCAACAACAATATAATTAGAGGCAAATATGATATTATGTTTTGGCGAATAATTTTATTGTTTTAAAGTTATTGATTTGCTCATAAAATGCATTTTAAAGTTCAGCGTTCATGAACACTTTATCTTAATTCAAAGATCTGACATAATTAAACAAACTTATCTCATAGGATTTACAACGCCATTTATAAGGAAGTATTATTCTAAGTTTGTTTATACTCTTACAAATGGTTGACAAGAAACCGTATAAGAACCGCTTTAAAGATGAAGTTCTATGCCGTTTTTTTTTGTGTGGCGTCTTTACCTATAGTATCTCCAAATTACCATTCAGAACAAATTAATCACATAAAGAATGATGTAACTATGATACCAACGTATAAATAACTTATTGATGTGATCAATATAAGATGCATAAATAAATTTTCGGCATGTATACGAGATATTATCTTTTAATTGTTCGATATTTATATCCTCGAGTATCAGTTTATTATTTAAGTGATTGGCTGATTTTAAACGGCTAGATAATTCATTTTTTTCATCATGCTAAAAAAATTCGATATCATAAAAGTTGTAGATGGAGGTATAATCATGATTGTCAATAATACCCGAGAACAAATCAATAGTGATGCAGTTATGCAAAAATACGTAAGCATTATGAAAATAACATCTTTTAAGACAATAAAACTATAAATGCAATAATATTTAAGCTTATGCAGGCATATAACTGTTATAATGACATAAACAAGTTACAGGCAATAAGAGCATTACCAAAACTATCAAAATAGATATCCTGTCATTTAATTAGCGGTGGTCATAAGGCCTAATTACCAAAACCGATTATGGAATAAATGGAGAAGATTGAACGCTTAATATTATTTTTTGATCTATGTCACCATCCGAAATTATTTACCCTTAAATAAATTCACAGTTTCCTGTGGCTAACTCTTTTTAATTGTCCACACAGATGTTGTGGACTTCCATGCTTTCTTGCAGTAAGCCATAACTCTTTATGGGAACGCACTACATCATTAAAAGTATGCACAGTTGAGGTTTCAAGGTGACAGATATTGAAGTTAAAATGGAGACTTTTTACAGCTCTAGTATTGCAGCGCACTAGAGCTAGACCTGCCGTACAATCAGCTACCCCGTACGATAGCTTGCTTACCATGTCACGGTCTACGCAGGTGCTCCGACCTACTGATATGTTGCAAGTAGGCGTGCCACGTGCCCGGTCGTTCGATTTAGACCGTTTTTAGCCGATACTAAGTTCCACCTACAAGTAGGCGCTAGGGTACTCCCCCGAGAAGATGCACGGCCTCTTAACGTCACTTCGGTAACCTGTTTCGGCGTGAATAGAGTGCTCTTAGCGTTTTACGCAGGCCCACCTAGGCCGAGTATGTCTCCACTCTCGGCCTCATTTCTCAGTGACTGTTCCAGTTTATTCCAAGTTCGTATTCAATTATGTTTCCGGCCGTATGCATTCCAGGTTTGTCTCAACCTCCGGTGTAACATGGTTGAAGACACCACTATATATTATATATTTTTCATATGTAAATATTTAATGAAAGATCAGTAATGCAATCGATTTTGCAAATTTGATGGGCAAATGTGTGTTTTAACCATTATAAATTTGTTAACCACAGAAAATAGAGAAGCTATTTGAAAAACTCAAAAGTTGGGGCATAATTTACGTGATTAAAATTAGTTTTTTGGCCATTAATCTAAATATTGAAAAATAGTAGTTAGAAAAATCAGAATATGAGTTATTGGAGCTACTATTGCACAAAATCAAACCAAATAGATATATTTTAAATTAGAGGCTCTAATAGCTCAATGGTCAGAGCATAGTGTTTATACACGAGGGGTATGTTACGATTCCCGCTGGAGCTATTTTTTATTTGAAAAACAATAATAATAAATAGGACATGAGCTTTGCTTACGTTGAAAGGATTTAGTAAATGTGGTGCGTGATCGTTATCGGCTATATTGGACAGGGTGGCTTGAGCTGATTGTACCCTGTAGATATGAGACTTTACACCACTGGTGGTTTTACGTAGGTGATACGAAGAACTCGTAGCGATAGCCAGGAAGACTGTCCATGGAAAAACCATGTGAAACCGGGGGTCGAGACAAACCTGGAATGCATACGGGCGGATATATAATTGAATATAAACCTGGAAGAAAACTGGAACCGTCACTGCGATATTAAGCCGAGAGTGGAGAGATACTCGGCCTAGGTGGGTCTGCGTAAGTCTATAAAGCACTCCATGCACGCCGAAAACAGGTTACCTTAGTGACGTTAAGAGGCCGTGCATCTTCTCAAGGGAGTACCTTAGCGCCTACTTGTAGATGGAGCTTTGTATCGGCCAAAAACAGTCTAGATCGAACGACCGTGCACGTGGCACGCCTACTTGCAACATAGAAGTAGGTCGGAGCACCTGAGTAGACCGTGACATGGTAAGAAAGCTATCGTAGGGGTAGCTGATTGTGCGGCAGGTCTAGCTCTAGTTTACTGCATTTCCTAGAGCTGTTTTACGTTTCCATGTTCCCTTAAATTTCTATCAACTATTAAACTCGACTAAAAATAGATTCTGTTTTTTTTGGGCTTAGAAATAAGATCATGCCTCCAATTTTATATAATTTCTTTTTATAAAAATTTTAATTAAAAATACCCTTAGGCTCGCTGCTAATGCTAATTCATCAGAACTTTGAACTACAAACGAAACTGTTTACGTTACATGAACTAAACTAATTTTCACTTCTGAAGTAGACCAGGTGTGTTTGAAAAAATATTTTCCTGCGTTTTTTACTCCAAAAAAATCTAATAATAACTGTTAGGTGTGCCAATCAATAAGTGCAACATATTGTAAAACTACCGTCTAAAATGGTAGTTGTCTCAGAAGAAAAGCTAAACATAGTTTTAAATGCATTCAGAATATGTGTATCCTCAATGAAAATTTTGGAAAGGTTAACGTGATAAATGTTTGTTAATCATCAAAATGTGTTAAAAACATCTTTTACAATGTATATCTTATAAAGGAGATTTTCAGAAGAAGTTGGCCTTCGGTTTACAGACTAAGAGAATTATCACAAACTGAACACAGGACGAACATATAATATCCAGTGTCCTACCAAAAACACATATATAAATTTCAGATCAACCACTAAATATTATAGTAGGTCGTATATAAAATGTTATATACGTAATTTTTTAAGACATCTCGAATTATTTGATCAAATAAGAAGTATCTGCTTTTTAATTTGATTTAAATTTGATAGATGTACTTTTAAGAATATTTTTTGTCATCCTTTGACATCATTTTTAGTTGTTTAAATAGCGTGGATATTGGTCTTTAAACTTTTCTGTGTGAGCATTATTCTAGGATTATATTTATCAAAAAAGGTATATTTAAATGCCCAAGATCTTAAATGCAACAGTTTCTGTTGTGAAATGTATAAATTTTCAGTAGAAACTGCCATAAATTGCAATGTGCCCTAATACCATATTTTATAATAAACAAAACCATTAGTTGATATTCTAAATGATTGACAGACATCAACAAATTCAAAGTGACATTAATTTAAATCTGCAATATATATATACAATCATATGTAAGGTATATGGGGTTAAAATTGATTTTACTGTTCAACATTTATATAATGTGCAAGATTTGCTTCAAGCTCAGTAATGTGGGGTTGTTGGAATCAAATACGACCTTTGAAACACCGTTGGATGAAGTGGCAGAAGATGTTGAGTTGACTTCACTTTCAATTGGATTAGGGGTCGATCAAGTTATAGTAGTCTCCAGTAAATACTTTTGTCATAACAGTTCTAAGAAAAAAATTTATGGAATTGTCGATTACGATTTGGTTAGGAGCGCTTTTTATACGAAAGGCAAACCCAATGAGAATCTATGTAAATTTTTGATTAGCTATGACTATATTAATGAATTAAGTAGCAAGAATACACTACACGTTAGACATTATTATGAATTAAGTGATGATTCTGATCAATTTTTTCCTCTCGCACATCAGGGTAGAAACTATTTTCTAAAGAAAATAGGAGGGTTTGTAAAAAACGTCTATGAACCGATCATCGAATCAGTCGGCTTAGATAAAATACAAAATTACGTTTACCTATCAACACCAAGGAATTTGTATTACATTATTTTGAAACACTTGAAGCATGTTTTAAATCTTTAAAAACACTGACGAGTACTTATGACATTATAGGAGCAAACTATATCAAGTCTCCCCATAAAGTTTTAGTTTATTTTGAAGAAATTACGCGAAAAAAGTGCAAAAATCTAGAATATTATCAGAAAGTGAACAACATGTGCTGTGACTATGCTAATTTACTAGGTTTAATTGGAGGTTATTGTAAAGAATATACACAAATTACAGAATTGCCGAAAGGACTAAGTCCAGCATGTTTACATGTCTATCGAGCTAAGTCAGTCGAGCTTTATCGCCTTAACACTACGATAGACATGAATTTAATTTGTGTTAGAGGTTATGATAAAGATGGGTATCTGCATCTTCTTGACAACGTATTGATAGGTAATAGGGTATTGATTTGAAGAAAACCATTGATGAATACAGCTTAACTTCTATCGAGATTCTTTATAAGGATGA
>DVQO01001088.1:0-11277 GCA_018231785.1 Danaus gilippus
GTGTGTGTGTGTGTGTGTGTGTTGATGCGTAGGATTGTCTTGTAGTGCTAGACGTGTGTTTAATGTAGATTGTCTATTTTCTCCATTAGTGCTCTGAGTTTTATCAATGTATCGTTCGCTATTTTTATATTTTGAGATGTACAAAGAGTCTACGTTTGTTTTTTAATTTTATTTCTTTTAAACTTTATGAGATTGCGCATGTTTTATTAAACCTCTTAAAAATTATATAATATATTTTCCCGTGGATCCCGTCATTCCATTTCGGCTGAATTATTTTTATTCTAGAAGGCTGGTGTGATTTAATGATGGTTTAAAGCTTTCTTGTTTCCGCTATTTTATCCACAAAACATATAAAATAATAAACATTGTATATAATTTATATCAAACAAATTACGCATGACCTTTTTGATTCAGTTCATGAATATAAAAAAGGCTACTGCAGTACAAAAACAATAGAAGTTTTTTGTTTTGATGATCGGCAAATGCCACAAATTGTCGCACATATATAATGCACTCATATAATACAAATATGCTTGCCATTTACAGCTATTCGCAATGACACGATCTTAAAGAACCAGTAAATACGATTGACAAAACATTCACTGATAGTTACAAACGACATACCGGGGATGTGGATCGGCGGACTCACAACTCTATGACATGCGTACATTCCATGTTCGAATTCATTCCCACCGACTGTTTTACTCTTACACAAGACATGACACAAAACAAAAACGAACTCCAGCATGGATATGTATTGAATGAGGCGTTTGCGCATACTCATGTAGTCCTAGATGAGATAGCAATGGTTGAGACATTGCTACATGAGACTGTGCAAGCGAGGGTAGGGTGCATGATGAGGGTGCGTGGTGCAGAAGGCGACCTTGTTTGACTGTCTGATGGATGCGGCGGCTGCGGCTCATGGCCATGGCTCTAGGACCGGGTCATTGACCCATGAGATTCCAGTTAGCGGCACAGACGGCCATCCGGAAGATCCACATATGTTGGCGAACCTCGCGAAACGCTCTACAAGAAAATCGCTTAAGTAAGTTGATTTTTTTACCCCTTACTATTCAAATTGACCTTGCTATGAATAAAACTTTCTGTAAATTTGAATCAAAATTTATTATAATTTGTCTAGCTTATGAAACAAAGAATTTCTTTTCGCCAAATTAAAGCTATGTTTCTTTTGTTTCAGGAACAACAAAAAGGTGATTACCGTTGCAATGTTGACGTAATAATCATTGTTATAATGTAAGCGTAAAAAACAAAGCTAAGAAAATTTATGTTACACGTATTAGAAACTCGTTTCAAAAGGTCCACTATGAACAACAATTGGCATATGCTTACAAAATTATTTTTAATAAAATCGGCTGCTATGGTTCAAAATTAAAATTTAATACAGTGGCGTACAATTTACAGATAATGGTGTAACATACTATAGTAATAATATAAACATGTTTCTTTGCCCTAGATAGTTGGTGTTGTAACATTGTTAGTATATGTTAAATGTGTTGTCTTAATAAAAATAATGTAACAATTGTTTCTCGTTTAGCTTAATTTATGTACGCCCTTCTTACAGTAGGCCTTACTGTAAAATATGGTAAACACTTCTAGGGGCCTAGGGGCCTAGGAGCCCAGACCCATAATAAGTCTGTATTTGTAGATTGTTGTATTGATATAAACTTTTTGTTTAAAATTTACAGGTTGTTGATGTTTAGGTAATTAATTCAGTGTAATACAATATTATATGTAGACTTTGTTGACTTGATGTAAAATGATTATAACGATTAGCACAGTAATATAATTGTAATGTAAAACTAGGGAATTTAATATTAAAATTGTTGTATTAGACACAGCACTCATCATGACTGAGACACTGACACATTAACTTACAGTCATAACCATACTTAAAAATAACAATAAAAACATGTATGTAAGCATTATAAACAGATATAAATGCATGGAAATAATACGGATTATATAGCATGTTTATAATATATATTTCGTCAAACTGATTTAATATGGTAAGTATAAAATGTTTTATAGATTATGCACGAGCACAATGCATGTTATTACTTAGACACAATAGATGCGGATTCATGCTGTGTTTATTAATGATATTTTGTAAATATGGGACAGAATTATTTAGATATAATTTTCATAAGCATTTTGTTGATATTATTATGTGTGGAAATATAATAATACAACGTAACGTATAGGTCTTGGAGTTGCAAGATGTGGGATCCCATCATGCGTCCGTGGAATCACTAGATGAGGCCAGGTTACAAGCTCCTCACGTCTATCAGAACGGACATGGAAGGTCATCTAGTTTAAGGTGAGCCCACACAAATTTATTCTTTAAAAACTTAGTCCCGTTTATTTTTGGTTTCACACAATTCTAATTACTTTATAGCATCATCGAAGAAGAAGAAATTGACTTAGAAGATATTTTAGTTACGAACGGTATGTTACCGAAAAACTGTAAACGATGTGAAGTTACTAACAAACTAATTCTGTCTACTAATTATTTATATTTTATACCGTGCATGTAATTTATTGAATGGATAATAATATGATTTCAATTAATAATTATTAATAAGCATGTTGCTCTATGAACATAGTCTACTAGGGTCACGTCTAATTACTGACTTCTAAACCGAATAAGGTTTAAAAATTATGTAACTTTTATTCTAATATCGCTAACGGTTGTACATAAATAACAGACGGTCTCCGAGTCCAAGAAGACGCGGACACTACGGAGGGTACCATCATGATATCGGCTTCTCCGATACAGTTAATAATGTCGTCGAGATAGTAAAACACGAACATCATAGACATGGTCGAACGCACAGAGCGGCACATCACTATCATCCACATGGTAAGTACAAACCCAATTATAATAATGATAAAATGCTGATATTTATAATTATGATAATGTAACAAACGATAAGAGTGAGTAAATTTGCTGGTATCCTTGTAATCATTCATTATGATATGTTATCCATCGATTTATGTTACTCTCAATATCGGCAGATTTATTATGGCTTCACGCATTGCATAACCCGTGAAACTACCAATTCATTACATCAACATAAATATCAGGCCTTTTACAAGCTACTTTCTCGCATTCTTCTATTTTTTCCTTTCATATTCATATAGTTTTCACGCATATTGTAAACTTTAAGCGTATTTTAACCCTTCATTTAGATTTAGTTTACATAACCAAAACAGTTTTGCAAACATTTTTCTTCTCATGAAGGTACTCTGAAAGTTTTGTGAGAAGATGGGAACCTTAGCTTTAAAGTAGTCGTAGAATTCCATATACAGTAGATGTAGACATAAGAATTTCAGCGAGCAGTGATATTGTGCTATGAGTAATTATATTAGACCGTAATAATTATAGATGAAAATTGTTTAACATAGCTTAATATACTATATAACCACAAAGCTAGATATGTAAAATATGTTTTCATAGTGAAAATAGCTCTATTTAGAACAAAAATTGCTCATAAATAAGCTCATTTGTTAATACGAGTGATGTCATTTTACTATCATCAGTTCACACTGTTTGAAAATTTTAGTCTTAAGTATATTTTTCAGTGAAATAAACATGGACATTAATTGTCCCTCTATTTTTGAGGAACGATTGCTAGTTTACTAATCAATGAATAATATTGGCTGTATTGTTAATAATTTAATAAATAATTAATTAATATCAAAATTGTATTGCCTGCTGCATGCTATTATTACCAGTGCCCAGTTCGGTTGCACATTGCTTTACTCTGATTTTGTATAATGCCTGAAGCGCATGTGTTAAAATAGGGTTTAAACATCATGCAGCATGCAAGAGCTTTTAAGAAGTTTGATCTTTTTAAATACTTATTTTGTTTGTGTAAAAATTTAGCATGTAGAGTGATTCTTGTACATGACACTCAACGATTTATTCTTGTCCCACAAATAAACATTTTGGACATACAAATGATTCCAAACGGAGTAACATCCATCCTATGATATCCAAAATTCCATTCCCAATACTGTTTAAAACACCTTTGACAAACAATCCAAAACTTTGAGAGTCACCTTTGTGAGTAAAGAATAAGGTCGGTTATCCGACGGGCATAGGATAAAGCGTGGTGGAAGGTACATGAAGGTATTCCTGACAGCAGGGAAGGAGTGGAGAGCGCCGTATCCCACGACCAGCCTGAGCCAGCCCTCGCGATCGCCCAGCCCGCCACAAAACACCTACGGTGAGATCCACTCGCCACACACAAAGGACCAGACACTACACCTTACAATAATCGCAATTTGCTTTACGCAATAATTATAAGAAACCCTACTATAATTAACTGGAATAAAGAAATCAACCAGTTTGAGTAGCGTTTCTTCCAAAATACCTTATCATATCTAGCCACAGTCATTCTAACTTTGCAAAGCGGCACACGCAAATATACCCCATGATCTGACAAATGTAATACTTCCTTGGTCTTTTATATCCGACATCCCGTTTTACGACGACAACAAAACCACCATTTTGTAAAGCAAAGAGTCCGAATTTGGATACAATAATTAGTAATCGCTAACAAACAATCCGACCCTTTGCTCATTTCGAAGATAGTTGTTTTAAACTTGGTATTTTCGATGTCTTTTAAAGCTGTGCATGTATTACATGTGGGGGACGCTTGCAAAAAATTATAAGGCGATATCCATAAGAAAATTGTTTGCACATCTGTTTATCCCGCCAACCTGATTTTCTTTACGGTATTCTTTCTTTCCTTTTATCATCTAATATTATTTCGATGATCTCGATATACTTTAATATATACGATTGCAAGGCAGTTCGTCTCAGCGTTGAACTATCAAATTATTCAAAGAACAGTTTGGTCATCGATAGGTGGTGATCGTGAGCGCGAGCGCGATCGAGAACGCGAATGGCGAGAGTGGCGTGAAGGAGGCAGGCGAGGGCGAGGTAGGCAGCTGCCGCCGACGCCGACGAAGCCGTCCACGTTGCATGTTAAACAACAGCCGCCGTTCGCCAGAATAAGCCACAGCCCCTCGCACGTAAGTCTTCTTTCAGTTTCATCAGTGGGGATGCACGTAAATTTTAACGTTAGGAAGTTATCACTGACATACATTTTCTTAAAAATTAGTTATCGTTGAGGCATACGGCCAGAGAGCCTTTAGAGCCTCTTCACGACGAGTACGAGTACGGCCGAGAAGTTGAAAGACTGATACACCGAGACTATAGATCTAGAGAAAGGTACGTTGCCAATGTTAATACTGATGCTTGTACGATCTGCTCAGTCCCCTCTAGGATTATAGTAACTCATATTATTTGTATTACTCATATTATTTGTATTGTTAGTCTCAATGAAACCGGGCGTGAGTTCGGCAGGCGCGGATGGGGTTATGAATCGGAGCGAGGCGGACGATCGTATGAGGCGCCGCTGAGCTACGAAGCGGCGCTGGCACTGGGGCGGGGTGGAGGCGCGCGTGCCCTCCCGTCGCCCGGGCCGGCACCCCGCCTGCCTAACGGGTACAAGCCGCGAGCCCGGCACTCCGACTCGGACGAGGACGACTGGTGCTAGCGGCGCCGCCGCGCGCGCTCGCAGCGGGACGTGCGCGCGCCTGCGGCCCTTCCACCGCCGCACGCCCACACCGTCTGAGGTGCCGAGGCCCACCAAGCCTCGCGACCTCCCGTGTCCTCCCGCGTGTGTCTAGTCAAAGACGTCTTTCGCCGCTCGCCGCCACGGACCGCCGCGATCGGCCCTCCGCGGCATGCGAGTGTCCGAATTCTAGTATTTACAAAGTTTTGGAAAATTTAATTTTTAATTCGCTAAAATTTTACTCCTTGATTTATATTAAGGTTAAGGTATTCGAGTTATAAAACAGTGCCAGGCAACTCGTTGCGCTAAGATTTTTACATAAAATGAAATTATTAGTCTGTATTGTAATGTAAACTTTCTATATTAAATTTGCACTTAATAAAGTCTACGTATATCGCCTGTTGAAACGATAGAGGTGGAGGAAGCCGTCTGTTCGCGACCAGCTCGCTCGGCCACTGAGCCGCGACCCCGCGCGCGGTCCAAGTCGCGAACCAACACAGCTCCAGCCTCGCCGGCCTCGTTTCATGTTCAAGTTAGACGTTGGGAGATTTTAGCATTTCATCGTCGAACAAATAATTACTAGAAATGTATAAATATTTACATAGCAAATAATTTTTACTTAGTTAATATATACTAAATAATTAATTAAATTTTTTTATTGAATTTGCTGTCCTTCCCCCAAGTGCTTTATATCAAAGCTATTTACATTTAAATACAATTATCTAATAAATATGTATTGTATGTAAAATTTGAAGAAATATCTCTGCATAATATACTTAAATTGTTAAATCGTGTGTAGGCCAGTCAATAGGTACCATAGCGTTTTGTTACATTTGGCGATGAAGGTTGTCGAAATACTTTTTAAGAGCGTACTGCCTGAATTACTTGCATTTCATCTATAGTGCCTGCGATATATGATATCTGATATTGTAATTAATTATTAAAAAAACACACGAATCACTCACTTGACTAAACCAAATGTGACAAGATCATGCATTCTCTTGACTGGATTAATATTATTTATAGATTCTGTCGCCTGATTAATGAGAGCACTATGTTTGTTTAGATAAAATATGAAATCGTTTTAATCATCCATAGACCAAATAAATTTAAAACTGTTTGAATTTTTAACATTTTAATAGAATATCCTCATTTAAACTTAATATACTACAAGTTAATACGCAGAATTAAAAAGAAAGTATAGCTTAATGTTAAAGTATCTATAAAATAATGTATCAATTCCTACTCCCATAGTGTTCACTGTGATTAAAGATTTTTGTATTTAAAATTCCGTAATAAATAATGAAATCGCGTAATATTATTGTATAGCTTACCACGAAGCTAGTTCATGTTACAAACATCTATATCTTATAACAATAAACAGACAGAAAAGAACATTGTGAATATGATCTGCATTGGTTTACAACTTTTATTTTCTCATTACTTTGCAATAATCAGATCAAGTAAAAAGACTATATGGTAACAAACAAGTGGTAAACCAATTCCGATAAGCTAAGTTCGTCTATTAAAAAACTGTAACCTCGGAACGAGTTCGCATAGTCAATATTAAAATTGGTCGTTTAAAACTTTTTTATTAAAAAATCTTCGCTAATACTATATACGATGATTTGTTTATCAAGAAATATTATACGGTGTTCACACAAATAATGCAACTCGTACGGAGGATACAGATTCTTGGTACATTAAACTCATTGTCATAAACTTGTAACCTAATAAGCCTTGAATACGGAATGCGACACAAAAATATGTTAAAAATCATTTGTGAAGGCACTATTATGTAATTCTAACTGTGTACAAGATGTTACAGTAAAATATAATTCAAATATTCGAGGGTTAAGCCATCCATCATTGTTGCGGGCATGCTTATAGGTGACGTACAAAACTTAAGTACGGCAAAATTGTAAATAGATGATTTTCTGTGATAACATTATAAGAACGATATTTATTAGAGAACTGTGTGATTGCATAGGAAAGTTGTTTTCACAGGGACGCTGTGTTGAAAGAGTTTAATTGCAAATGTTTGGTTTAAGACATCGATTATGATATAATTTAAACTGTATAGATCTACGGAGGTTTGCATGTCTTGTAACTTAATTCTTAATGAAACATATTGATTTCGTCTAGCAGTGCTCGTTGTTACAATTAAGTGAAGACAATATTGTGTTTTTTAAGCCCGACAATTTGCGCGTTCCAAGACGTTGTTTGCATCTTATTGATATAATACCAACGATAATGTATTCTTGAATACTCATTTTGATATTGGTATAGAGTAAAATGTACAAAGTATTTTTACCACTTGTTGTGCACAATAGAAAATTTATTTAAATAATTTTACAAGCAGTTCTTTTGTCTGTAATATCTCATAAATAAGTATTGCTTTTCTCAAATTATTGTATGTTATAAATGCAGAAGTGAATGCATTATATGTAGATTATACCAAACATTTTTAATTTAGTTACATTCTGTTGTGTATTGTCCATGTTACATTTTATTGTAGAGATTTTACGACCAACTTATAATGTTCTAATATTTTTAAGATTTTGAAATTGTTATGATTGTTCTAACTTTAAGCTTTATTTTGGAAATTTGCATGTTTTAGATATCTTCTGTATGTCTCGTTAATTTCAAATTTCGTTGATTCCAATGTTGAATTTATTGTGTTATTACTCAGATTTTGTTTTTAAATCTTTGACAGATTCTATGTTAGTTACTTATTGTTTTTAAGAATGCATATTTCTGTAATCGTTAGTTATTTTTATTTACATATTAAATGACATGATGTTATAATGATAGTGCCGCTATTAAGACGATATAAGAAATACATTTGAATTGTTTTATTTTTAATATTTACGCGACGATGTTCGCATTTTATTAATATAATAACTGTTAACCTTGATCTCAGAGTCTTAGATATCTTCTTTGTAGTTTTATCATTTACAAAAATTGAGCCGTAATTAATATTTATATTGTTATTGTATAGATGTATAAATATTACGTTTTATCATTTGTATTTGGGGTATTAGGATACAATGAGCCGATGGACTTTCGATGACTGAGGGGTAGAGCGCAGATGGCCTGCGCTAGCTGCTTTAGTGTGATTCTGCGTGAATAACGTCTCGCATTCGTGTATAAGACGTGTAAATATTGTAATATATAATGCGACCGTTGTGTAGAGGTCGCATGTGAAAATGTCTAGTGATATATACTAGTTAATATTAAAGTTAGCTAGGTAATCTCGTCCCCAACTAACCTCGAATCTAAGTTGGGTGTTTCACTGCCTTAAATAATAACAAATCGTTGTGTGTAATAGTTATCTCGACTACTACATGTAAGGGCATTACAATATTCTTATAAGTTTTTTATTAATCAATAATTCGTTACTCTGGATTCATGTTATTTAGAAAATCCATTGTTAATTTTCCGTATAAAATGTATCGCAGGTCTTAAAATTATACTTACAGTCATTTGCTCTTAACATCTATAACAATCACTTAAATTATTTGTTTTTGTTAAATCGTTTTACTTGTTCATAAATAAATGTTTTAACTCATTTCGTTTTCGAGACAGCTAGATGGGCTAGGTTACTTTATATTTAATATGTAGGCGTATAGTTTGATGAATTCATTTGCTAGAGACGCATTTACATAAGGGGAGGAGCTGATAAGATTCGCTTCGGCTGATTTATCTGCTTAGTTTTGTAACGATGTGATATAACGAGCTGAAAAAAGTGAGGGAATATTTCATATAGGTCAACTCCCGGGTAATGTAGTACGAGTGTAGCGTTGTTAGGCGAAATATTCCATATAAAAACCACGATGATTAAAATTTAAACGATTTTCAAAGCAAAGTGGGTTAACAGTTTTGTCGAATGTAACGTCTGCCTTGTGTCAGTGTAAACGCTTTAACAAGATCATGTTTTTTAAATGTAAATGAATCATAGAAAGTTCATCGGCAGTGAGAGAGCACCATAGAAATATTTTTTTGTTTTTGGTATGAGCCAATTACATTGCAAGATAGTAATCCTATTGATATTGTACTAATAAAGAACCAAATTAAAAATTAGTATTTAAGTAATTTATTATCCTAAAAACTAAATACTATACGCATGTTTTCACTATACCTACTGGTAAATGGTTATGTACAATACGAAAGAGCTACTGTTTTATATATGAATTCTTGCTCGCCTGTAAAATTTTGCAGAATGAATCATATTATAAGATTGTACAATATGAATAAATGCAAAAAAGACATTTCCTCGACGATTATTGATATTTTATTTATTTATTAAAGTTTCTCACTAACATTCTATACAAATAAATATGTGTTGGGTTAAACACGAGAGTGTGTGATATTTTAATATCACAATTCATTACAATATAGGTACATTTTAATGAAATTCTATTGAATGATAAATATTTTTTTAAAACACTTGGAGAAATATTCCCATTGATAAGACTTTTATTAAAATTAATTTTATTGAAATCACTTTTGAGACTTAAAAAAATGTTTAGCTTAGTTTGTGGATACCACTAAAAGCATATACAAAAGAAAAAATCAAAAAAAAAACAATCATTTATTAAATTCCAATTTATTTACAGTTTGGCCGAGACTTTGTTAATCGTTAATCAAACTTATAATTTGGTCCAAATATCTGCAATAATACGATGAATATATTTGGAGTAGAATGGACTTCCTATCAAAATTATAGGTTCTTATCACTCATTGGTTATCAGTTATCAGAATCCATAGCATCAGTGTCCAAAGAACTGACGTCGGCGTCTACGTCACTCGTCATAACTGCTGGATTCATAAAACTTCTAGTATTTGCACTCGTTCGAATCAGACCGCCATTTCTATTATCTGCAATGACATTTTTACCCCTTTATTGGCTTCCCCAAAAATTACCAGCAATTTTTTTATTAGATACAAAGAAAACTTAAGTAAGGAAAAGACCCAAATGTATACAATCTAAAGCTTAGACAAAAGGAAGTTTAACATGAAATATCTACATTAGTAAACTTTATTAATAATTAGATTCACTAACTTTCCGGGAGTTGTACAGAGACACTTATCGCTTCGTTTTCTGCGTTTGTTGTTGGACCAACCATGGAGCCGAATACTGATTGTGCAGTGAATGCTGAAGAGTCGACTAAAACGGCCTGAAAATAAATAGAATCTTCTTTAGGAAAACAAAAATCGATCGCTTCAAAATCTTACATTCTGATATCAAATCACTCTTACCACCTCGCTCTGTGGCCCTGAAGAAGTAGGTGTCGAGCTCAAAGAACTTCCCATTCCAGAACTGTCCTGCGAATGATCACTGTGGATCCCTCGACCATCCCCCGCTCCCGCCCCCAGACCCACTCCGGGTTCAACGTTACCATTTATTTCAAAATCTGGACCAGTCAGCGGCACCATTACCGGTAAAGTATCTTCAGCCTCCGATTCTTCTATCTAAAATAATGACTTTATCGTTATTAACACCCTGATCTTTCAAATTGATTTTTTTTACCGTATACCCAGGATGATGAAGCACTCTCTTTGAAATTCACAATTACCTATTTATTCCATTTAAAGGTAAATATTTATTTAATTTTCCTTAAAAATGTATTATTGCTTATATAAATTTAACTTTGAAACTAATGTTGAT
>DVQO01001089.1:0-11276 GCA_018231785.1 Danaus gilippus
TTAATTTTATTCTTCGCAGTTTGTAATAACAAGGAATTTAGATTTTAAAATAAATGATATGAATAAGAAGGGAGGGGTGTTAATGGAGACATCCGTGCCATAAGTACTTTTTAATATTTTTGGAATCTTCCCTTCAATATTAAATAGTACAAGGGGGCGTTTTTGCTTAACTAACACCCTCGTTTTTAATATAGTCGCTATTTTGGATTTTTTTTTTTAAATAAACGTCCCTTCGACGAACATTAACGTTGTAATAATTTTATATAGGCGCATATGTTAAATTTCTGAAGACGTCATCTAATATTTGGAATTAATTAAAACTATATAATTAATAAAATTTTTCTTAATAATATGTTACGAAACATTATATTTACTTGAATCTAAATCTTATTCCATTTAAGTTTTAATGTGCCATTGTAATACCTTTCTGTTCGCTAGTAAGGCATTGAGGAACTTAAAGCAGTAAATTACAATAGAATACAAAAGCCACAAATTTGGATCTAACCCGTTTAGAGCTGAGTAAGTTAGGGCAAGTCGAAGACTACTAAAGGCTACGTGAAGTAGAATACTACCTCAGTTAGACAAGGAAGGTAAGACAGGCTTATTTAGGTCCCGTACAAACGAAGATCTATCTTAGAAAATAATTGAAACTGAACTACTGTTTCATTACTATATTCAGTTGGTTTTGGTAAGAAAATATTTCAATATTTTTATATATAAATATTCCACTTTTACACTCAGCAATTATTTGAATGTGGTAGATATAATTTTAAAATATGCTTGTTTTTATCACGCATAAAAAATACATAAAGTTTCTGAATAGCGTAAAGGCTATAGGTATGAAGAATGTAATAATTATACGAATATATATAATAACGAACTTGACTATAACTTAATAATAGACTGTAACTTAAACCATCTTTTATATGAAATCACCTTTTTTACTTTCATATAAGGCTTAATATTCTTAATTCTAATAGTTAATATTATTATTACGCCAAAGTCCTTACAGGCCGTCCTCAGACAATAGAGCCCTGATATACTAGTCGTTACCTATTTGCATATTGATTTAGTCTGTGAATAATAAAACAACTTTAGCTTAAGATCTTATTTTAAATTGAAAACCAAAATATATGAAATATAATAAAAATAGGATAAAAATATCCATGCAAGAGCAAGATTATTCATTATGTAATATTGTTTTGTTTATCGCATAGAATTTAGAACACTAAAATTCTCTTAACTGCTATAATGATAAATATTATATTATTTTTAGCAAAATAACAAGCAAAAAAACACTATATTTTAAATATTGACTGTTGAAATTAATTTCGCAAACGCACTTTATCTAAATTAGTACGATTTAAATCTCGAACAGACCTCAATAAAGCAACTTCATAAATTTCTGGCAACATTCACCGCGGAACCCTTGAATAACAATATTTGCTGTATTGACACAAATTAATTACGTATACAGCTTAGGCGCTAATAACATGCAATAAATTATATTTTCTGTGTGCTAAGGTAAGTTATCCATAGTATTTTAAAAAGCAAAGGTAAACATAATTTATATTTCATTTTTATTTAGAAATATATTCTGTGCAATATTTAATACGGATTTTATTTCAAGAAAAATAATTTTATTTTATAAATGAGCATAGAATAAAGTTTAATCATTTTTATAATGGAAATGATTCGTCGTAAATTCATTGACATATAAATTGACATACAAATAGGTGTATAATTTGTAATGGTAAATAGAGTATGCACCACGCTTAATTATTATAACCTGTATCTGTCAAACAATGTAATATAGAAATTATCAGGCAGTACTACACTCCAGTTTATAGTCCAGTTTATTTTATTAATGTTACAAACTTGTTTTAAATATAACCTTACAAAACATTAGACTTAAGATTTAATTACCACCTACAATATTTTTATACAAATAAATGATGTTAATCAATTTGTGATATTTAAACAGTATCGTAGGAAATAGTAAAAAACATGGTTTAGGTAAATTAAGTTTGTTATGGAGAAAAATATCAAATATTTATATAAAATGTCGTTGTAACAAATAAAACCAGTAGGTTCTACGATAAAAATAGATGAAAACTATTTTTAATAAATAATTCAGTCATGATTCACCCTGCCACAGGTAACGAGTTCCAGTTTTTTTTGCCATTTAGAATGTTAAGTATTGATCAATACTATACAATCACGTAAGTACATTTTAATACAAACCCTTTTTTTAAAGAGAATTTGGTGATTCACATATCTTTAGTTTCATTAGTTTTATGTAATAAACCCGTCGTCTCGTCCGGAACTAAACGCATTACGCGTGAGGTCACGATAATACAATTATGTTTTAATTTATATACCCCTTAACACGCGAACACGAGGCTTTATCAAATGAACCACGACTTAGTCGTCGTTTGCTAATTATCAAGATAAATAATGTTTTAATAACACCTTGTTTACTAAATTGTTCCTCATTTCAGAGTTCATTATTAAAAGATTTTATTGAAACTCCTTAGCTTCTTCAGAGTAAAATTTTCTATATTAATTTCTATTATATATTTATCAAATAAGGAAAATAATTATTAAATAATGCTTGTTGATTCATAAGAGAATGCCACAAATATTAAATTAAGGCTATTTTGTGTTTTTTTAAGCATGTGATAAATTATCAAATAATTCAAATCTTTAATATATACAATATACATATATTGAGAATATAGTTTCGTTATATAGTATGTAGCACTTATTATGTAGGACGTAAAAATGAAATTAATTTGAAGAAAACTAAAGTCTTATAGACAAGCACTTACCATATTCAAGAAAATATTTCAAATATAAGGTGAATTTTCAACAAAAAGTTTTGTGGTAAATAAAAACTGAATAACAAAACTATGTATAAATATTATTTATACATAAATGATTATGAAGAGTTAACTAAAAACAATTTTTTTTGTTGGCATTTAAAAAAATATCTTACAGTATCAACTTGATTACGTTTTTTTTCTATAAAGAGCTAAGAAATATTAATAACAATACCTAAATATTTCAATTTTCATTGTATATTTTCGTTGCTATGCTGATGACTAAAGTGAGAAGTAAAGCTAATCAAATTGTGTCTAGAAATGTCTCTTGCAAATAGTACAGGGTGATGTTTGGTTGGGGGAATAATAAATATTATGTCTGTTTTTATAGCTGGCAGACATTGCAAGTTTAAGGTCGCTAAGGCACAAGTCACGAAAAATAAGCGGTTGTATTAAATTTAACTTCCATGAATAACTCTTAGAAAATTATTACCAAAATTATATTTTGCCCTTGGTTATGTAGCTCCTTCAAAATTGTTATATAAAAAAAAATAATGTAGGTTAAATTAAGCACACTTTCTAGTTGTTGTATTTAGGATATTCGGCTCAGGATTTCTTTCTAAATTTTATACATCAGGTACAAAGTTACGGGACTGATTTCAATCAGTTTTACGTGCTT
Organism: Danaus gilippus; assembly: GCA_018231785.1. Classification (NCBI taxonomy): domain Eukaryota; kingdom Metazoa; phylum Arthropoda; class Insecta; order Lepidoptera; family Nymphalidae; genus Danaus; species Danaus gilippus. The sequence continues at coordinate 3,502 of DVQO01001089.1, forward strand.
AGTATGCACAATGATAATTAACTCGATGTATTTTTTGTTACAAATTTAAATAACAATTTCACTTTTAAGAAGTAGGTCATTTTATCCCCGAGAACGACAATCTATTAGTTAGGGGTTTCTCAAAAAGCTTAATTTCATAAATTTAGTTTTCGTAACATAAATCACTGGTTTTTGGATTTAGTAAAATTCGTTTGAATCAAATAATCGCATCTGTTTCGTAAGTTACAAAAACCAATACATGTTAATGTGTTCTGAGCAATTAGAGCCCCATTTCTGATTTAAGGTTATGGTCACATGACATGCTGTGGGGTCACGTGGCAGCTATCTCTTTATTTATATTGACGTCCATGAAAATAAATTGTGCGAATTTATTGCGTGAATATTTTATTATACAATGAACGTTTAGAAGTGGTTTATGTTTCTAATAAAAAGAAAACTTCTAATTGATATCATCATTTTATGAACGGGTTGTTTGGTAAAGCAAACAGATTAAATTAACAGGTTAAAATTCTATAAATAAAAAACAAAAAACCTTCCTATTTAAGTATAAGAGGGCGCGTTTTCATCTACATTAATATTTTGTAACTTACTTTTAAATATTTCCTTATTGTTTAAAACCATAAATTATTATTAAAATAGACAGATTAAGGATTTGTGAACACTTTAGCCGATCCCCCAGCAATTATTGGAAATCCAGATAATTGTTTCGTAATGGTTTTATTGCATTTAAATTTGGCAACCCTAAAATGCAACCTCAGATTCATTACGCAGTAACTAACACAGCACGCGATATTTAACACCGGGGTCTAAACGACCCCTGCCCTTTTCTTTCATGCAATATTTTTGTATGATAGAAAGAGATAAAACTATAACGTTGACCTTCTCACTCTTATTCTAAACACCCTATTATTTTGTGCATGGAATTTTAATTTGTTTTCTTTTTGAAGGCATGCCTATATTTAAATTAAGTACGTAACAGTGTTTTGGTAATTACTTTAAAGTTATATAATGATTATCATCACGAAATATTTCAGGTTTAGATAATTGAGAAGAAAATAAAACTCTTTCTTTGGTCATCTGACTTTTAATTTTAGCTGGATTTTAAGAAACTGTACAAGTATAATATTAAATATATTAAAAACTCGGTCACTGCAATATATACTTCTAGGCTTAAATAAAAACGGTTCTGTACACGGATAAGAAAAAAGTGTAATCGGAATAAAGTAACTATAAAATCTTATACAAGACAATGACAAGACCTGAAGAACATATTAGAAAGTTGAAAGTAGAATTTTACTTAAAGTGTTTACGTAAACAAGCATATCAATTTGCAAAGTAAGAGCCATGTGTGAAAATGGTTGGATTACGATATAGTTAACAGTATCTAACGAGTTGAACAAATTTTCTCGTGAATTAATAAAATGCTCCCATATATATATATATTTGTATTATAAGTGTTCTGTAAAATTTTGGAAAACAAAAATTGTTTTCTTTTGTATTTTATTTAGCTCAATTATTTATAAAGAGTATTAATAAAGATTTTAATACATCCGGACACCTGTTATATTCCGACAGCGGAAGATTAATCAATTTAATCCAACAATTGCCATTTATAAATCTGTGGTCTGGGGGTAGGGCCCCAAAGTCATGTCTATACAGTATGACACATCACTATAAATATTAATAGATTCAATCAATATTAATCCTTATTTGGTTGCCATAAATACCATATTCGGTTTAAGCAATATATTAAGTTACTCTTTACACGAGGTAAAATCAATTACTGGATTAAGATTATAATAGTGATATGATATCCTTGATGCATTACATAAATACAGGGAGTTTCGATTAAATAATTAGGTACATAAATATTAATCCTTATAATCATTTATTTTATATTGTGACCATATTATTATTATTTTTATGATACACTTCGACGTCATTGTGGTTATATATTCGTTCCAATCAAAAATTAAAAGTAATTTGCAAGATGTCGTAACTTTAATACAGTTTTTATAGGCGCCATGAAAGTTGTTGAGTCAGAAATTATTTTCACAATTGTATCAATATCAGTTATTTTGTGATAATATTGAAGTACGAGATTGGACACATATTTGTAATAACTGCTTACACTTTTGGACACATATTTGTAATAACTGCTTACACTTTTACAAAATTTCAAACAATGCCCAAGTTAAATGTCTTTATTAAAATAATATATACAGTCGCTATTTCACAGTATAATTTTTTATCTAATACCATTTAAAATTTTCATAGTATACTATTATTATCGTTATACACTATTTACAAATAGTAGATAGTATTAGAAATTAGAATTTATTAATCTTGGTATTAATGATAAAAACCAACCAAAACGAATAATATAAACCCATCATCACTAAAATGTAGAATTTGATATTATAGCATTACATAATATTAAATTAATAAGAAGTTCCACATTAATAATCTCACCTTTCCGAGTTTTTAATTCAAAAAATTCAAAATTGTGCAATGAATTTTAATAAACATATCCGAGATTCTTTAACACGTTTAATCATTTTGCACGTGAGTCTCCATTTCACTAGTTGATAAAAATGCTGAGTATACATTTTATGAATGTTAAACGAGCCGTGAAGACATCGCATTAAGTAGAGAGGGCTTTACCAACACTTAATTAAGAATTCCACCCCTCCCCCCGCGCCCCTTCCACCCTTCAAACAACAAAGACTATGCGCATCTGATATCGCTTCATTAAAATTAATTCAATTTTTAATATCTCTCTCGTACAGGGCATCTGTAAGCGGAGCACGTCTATTCAATTTGTCGCAGCTGAATATTAATTTCAAAAGCAGAAATTTATTCACTTTTTAATGAATTACACTTAATGCAGTGGAGTTCTCTTTAAAATTGTATTAAGTTATATAAACATTTCTATTTTAAAAAGGTACAGTAAGTCATATTTAACTTTAGCAGCCATTTGATGAACCATATGCTAAAAGTTAAAGCCGTATAATCTCGGGAAAACGTATCAAAATAACATGGTACGGTTTTCTACTACTTTTATATTCAATGATATTTCACTGTTACACTCACCAATGTCAATGTCGTTTGTATCATTCCATGACATTTACAATTCACTAAATCCATTCAAAGGATTAAGTGAACTAAAAAATATGCCATTGTTTCGTCCCATTCGAACAATACTAACAATATATCGGGCCCGAGTGAAATGTACCAATTCTATCGGAAAATCCATTCCCCATCCAGCCGTGCGCAAAAATTATGACATCAAGCCAAATTATTGAAGCGGGGAATCGAAATTGTGTCCTGTCCATGCTAGAAATATGATGCAAGCGAAATAATTAATGTAATTATTGTGAGTATTTTTTGCTGCCTTCTGTAGTAGGTATACATTGATAGACAGACAGATTGCTAGTAAATCGATTGAAAAAGACGAATACAGGTTATTTTATTCACATCCACTTTAAATTTATTGTTTTTAAGAATTTGTGAAAGGAATCTATAAACAGAGAAAATTTATTTGATGACCTTTATTTATATCATATCCAAGAAAACAGAATATTTTAATTCAATGTAATATCGTTTTCAATATCTATTCGTAATGAAATTAATCCAAAAAATTTAATGAATTCTCGTTTAATAGTTCCACTTCCCAATTTGTGTCAAATTAAAGAATCGTAACTCATCATGACGTGTCTAATTAAGGGAACTAAAAACCATAAGCATACGCCCATTTGTGAATATAGTCCGAGCTTTCACCAATTTTGAATAGCCTTCGTTACGCGCAACATAATGAAATTTATTTGGCATCAATGATCGTAAAACACGTAGTTTATGCGTCAAGGGGCTTATTATGAAAATGAGATTTTTCGGCTTCCATACAATAAAATATTTTAATTTATACTTATTCATCTAATACAATTTTGATCATATTAAAAATATTAGTATATATAACTTAAGTTGGATTAGTAAGTAAATCAATTTATACCGTCGCGTACGATTATAATTGATGTAAATTTCTTAATAGTATTTGCAGTGGTGGAATTAATTTGCATTGGAAAGCGGGTTGTGATAAAATAATATATTGTGGCTGTGAACTTTCGGTTCATATTAAATAGACATTTGCAATTTAAATTAATAGTGAACTACATTAAGGTATCTATTGTTTTATTGCGTATTAATTGATACTAACAAGTCTTGTCTTACTTAATGTGCTTTAAACAGAAGTACCTACAGAAATATATAAATTATAACAGAAATTCATAATGGATGTAGACAAAATAAGATGACAAAACCGTCTGCAGAATAATATATACAGGTGTTTGTTGGAAAAATCCTCATTTTTTGGCGTGTCATAAATCAGAATAACGAGCATGCTTTCCGTAAGGTGCCCGTAGCATTAAGCCGCTGTAATATTTTCTCACTTACTGCGAAATTTTTGTGTCACTTTATTTATGTTAGACGAAGTTCTTCTGAACAAGCTGTCGCTGGAATCAGAAGCATAAACAGGGATTTAAAAATCAGATCAGGAATTATTAATATTCTTCAATAATATTAGTAATTTTTTTAACCAAATATGCAGTGTTAATATAACAAAATATTAGCTTTTTATTTTTCATTAAGTAGGTAATATTTTTAGTCATATTCTATTTTAATATAATAGGGCCTTAAGTTTTTTCTTTATTTTAGGTACAACCATGGTTTCATAGTTAGCTTCGAAGCTTTCAGACAGTCTTTGTTCAAGCTCATTTAAAATCAATCGCGGCCGTTTTGTGCGACGATGGCATGGGACGGGATTTCCGAGGAAATTCTTAATTAAGCCGCCCGAATCTTTTGAGTGTAATGGCTGTACCCAAATCCTTAGAAGTGAAGTAAATTCGGCAAGACATCGAATCACACTGCCGGATGGACCGATATTGTCAGCTCTTAAAAGTTTTCGAATAACCGCCTAATGAAATAAATTCAGAAAACTTGGATTTAAATAAACGATAACTTTAAGAAGAAGAAAGTTTTAAAGTGAGAAGGAAAAGAGAAGTAGACACAAAAATTAATAAATATATAGTAAAACTGTATTAAATACATATTACATTTTATGCTGTCTGAACATAACAACTTGTCTGTTTGTAAATATCATTTATCAAATGATCCATTTATAAAAAATGAGTCATTATTCACTAGCGATGAAGTCGATAATTATTGTTTAATTATACCTCTACAGCTAATGTTGTTATGTTCCGATACAAAACGTTCGTTTTAAATGTTTATTTTGCATGGAACAATGTAAATAATGTTACTTGTATGAAAATTTTAGAAAGATTAATGACCACGGCGTCGGGCTGTTACTAAAAGTAATTGTTATATTGATATCAGGTTTGTCATTAATGAAAAGATTAATTATTGTGTTAAAATGTAATAATAAATTAGAAAATTAATTATCTTTAACGAAACATAATAATGAATTATGACGGGGAAAAGATATAAAAAGTGTATCTACAAGTACTCATGCATTTTAATTAATTTATACTCAGGTGTGGCGGACGTCCTGCAGTTTGATGATCTCTAAATATTTCCTTCCGAGTATTGTTATAAAATGTATAAGTATACCCGCTAATATTGGACAAATACATTCAGGTGTTGTTGGGACTAATGATGATAAAAATTTTAATTTTTTACTGAATCAAAAAAAATAAAATTATAAAAAAATATATATACAGAAGAAGGGCTTGTGTTTAACTTATTTTTGTGGGTACATGGATATCTTAATACAAAATTTACATTTAATATTTAGAATACCATTCAATTAAGTAACTTCTGTGCATTTTTTTGAATTAATATCATTTTCGTGATTAAGACTGTAGAAAACCATCATTTATGTGTCAGGAGGCCTACAATAAATACAGAAAACGCTTAATAGGAAACAAGTAATCAGAAATATCTCTGCCATCATTTCTAGCCCATGATGTCGATTTATTGTTCATACATCGAGGTAGAATAATTATAACTAGGATTTATAGGCACGCTTTGCATTGTTTAAACTAGCAACTATGCTAACGAGGGCCGTTAACATTTCGCGAGTTGTTAAAATGATTGACTAACAATTTAACCCAGGTCCAGTTTGCCTTTAAAGTTAAACCGAAACAAATGTGCGGTTGACACTGCTAAATGACTTCACTTTTCGTAAATAATGCCAGAATATTTAAGCCTTTTCACACTACCAATAAACAAAAGAATCAATATGTCAAAGAGAATGAAGCTTCTAAATTTGAAAAAAGTATGTGCATTTTATTTTAATTTATTATTACAAAATGTTAAACAAAAAGCTCTCGAACTAAAATAGTAAAGAACGGGAGTAATTTTAGTGGAACTGTAATAAAAGTTTTGTAAAAACAATTTTAAAACAACTGTTTAGACGCAAAGCATAATATTTGTTAAGAAATTCCCAAGCAGGAGTTTGATTACAATTCAAGAAAATTGTTTGAACTGTGTAAACTCAGTCTTATTTCTTAGAGCAATGAAAGCAAATTTAAACTATATTAAACAAAACAGAACACTAAGTAATACCGCATATTTGTCAATTGTTAACTTGTAGATAAGCCTTTGAATTAATTTATCAAATTAATTAACAAACTCTAAGGTCGACATTTAAATTAACTATGAATAGGAATGAGAAATTTTCGTCTTACAATTTTTATGTTCCAGTTATTGATTAATGTAAACACATTCAAAACATTTTATAACAGATTGTATCTTTTTTTCTTGGTGTGTTGTAAAAATTACAAAATTATATTAGGTAATCAAAAATAATTGCAAAATTTATTAATTGAGTGATAAAAGTGATGGCCCTCTCGATATCAGAATTAATGCGGCGTAAATATCAATTTCAGGGCTCATATTGGGAAATATTGAGTCAGCCGGTAATCGTTTGGACACATTGCAGACCCTCTATAGAATGGAGTAAATTTATTTCTATACATTTTGTTAGGGAGACATAATGATCAAACTAATAACGTAATATCCACATGCATTTATTGTAGTCATGTTAACATCTTGTTATTATAGCAGTCATTGAGGTTCGTAAAAGTTGAAATCAAAATGTTACATAAATGGTGATTTATATAGCAAAATAACAATATCCGGAGGTCATATAATATTTAATATGAGATATAAAATATTCACACGGTTTACTTATCTTGATTATTATTTGTGTAATACTTTTAAAACACTCAGTACCTTATACCATTTCCGATTTAATAGCCGTTCAATAAAAGTTATTTCTTGAAAATTATGTAACTTTATTTATTTATTTTTATTACACTAAAAGAGTTTTTTTTGGAAATTGTAGTTGTTGGAATTAGTGTTTTCTTTAATTTTATTTTAGGTTTCAACACTACGTTCTCATTCTCAACATAATAATTGAAGAATGGTAATTAAAATAATTAGTAGGCAAGGTTGAAATTTTTAATTACCGAACTGGTAACTACTATTTTTATGTAAACTACTATCGATAAATACTGTGGATTATTGGCACTAATGGGTGAGAAAATAACTTAGTTTCGATCACTTTTGCTTTGATCCTTTGACACGATAGATGGACAAACAAGTTTGATTTGAGAGAAAGTTACAAAGAAACATGTTAATAAAAACAAACTTGAATCTGTAATTACTTACTAGAGACAAAAAAGTCTAACATTATGTTAAATTAATTAATATATATATATAACATATACATATATTAATACATATATATATATTTA
>DVQO01001090.1:0-11275 GCA_018231785.1 Danaus gilippus
ATATTAAAATAATTATTAATTATATTAATATAATTAGTGCATGGCGGACGTTAATTTTTAAACTTTAAAAGAAAGATTTTTTTTTAAGAAATACATTAAAAGTCAGCTACTTTTTAGTTGAAGTTTGTACGAAAAATTAATACTTTTTTGTACAAATTAATTATGTAACCATAAAAGTTGATAGTTTACTTTAGCTTCGAAGATTCAGGTTTAGTGATAAGCATCTGCAAATGGAAATAGTATTAGTTATTAATATATACGTGGGTACTTAAAACATTTTATTTAGAGCACTTTCTTTGGGGTTTTTTTCCAATTTAAAGTAATTAGCCTTGAATTTAGACCTTTCCGTGACAACTCGTTATTTTGTTACTCCTAGATAATGACTGGTAAAAATATTAGAACATTGTTATAGTATTCACTCCATATTGCATTCTCTGTACGATTTTAAATCTATTTCGTTTTAATACTTTTTCCTTTTTTTTGCATGCCCGGTAAAGTTTTTAAATAAATGACAGCCGTATCGTTCTCTAGCTTACTATAAAAATAATAAAAATATTTTTGCAGTTAAACGTCGTAATATTCTACATGTTTTTTTTTAATGTATAGTACCTAATGGTCCTTTAGCCGATTGTTAAATTTAAAGTTTTCCGAACCCCATTGAAAGTAGTGTAGTGGGAAGTTTTTTTACTTTACACCTCAGTTACCAGAAGTTGATGGCGGGTAAGTAAGTGATGAAAATCAGCTAAGAGCAATCCTTTTAAATTTCTCGTTCCGTAAAAGCCTCGTGAAAGTACTTAGATCGCGAGTCGTGAGGATTGACCGAAATTGAAACGGGAATTGAGAAATATAAAAATGAACATTTTGCTACGTATCGTCTTAAAATGCCGCCTGTTATGTAATGTCACTTTATTATTTTTGAAAAGTCGAAAAGTTTGTATGTTGGAAAAAATTAACAAGATTTTTATTTATCTGCCTCTTAAAAGTCAATAATCTAATTTAAAGAGCCTTAAAATAAACATTTCTTTTATTATGTCTTAATATAGATTATATACAAATTGAAATTCAAAATCTATGTAAGTCGGTATTGTTATTCTCATAGTGACATTTGACGTATCGTCTCTTGATGGAAACACAGGTAGTGAAACTTGAATAATTCATTGTAAAAACGTGCTCGGATTATGTTCTGCAGGTCGGGTTTTAGTCTGGCTCGTGAGATTTTAATAGATTGTTTGACCCTTTGGAAAGCTATAAAGTTTTTTTCATGCATATTAATCCGATTTTCATGTATTCGTTATTGTTGACTCTGTCTAATGTCTTCAATTTAATACGTTCTTGCTTCAGAAACTAACAAAACTATAGAAACAGAGCTTATTTATCCCATATATGGTATCTACACATTAAAATATAAATATTGTTACGCTAGCGAAGTGCTGTTATCGTATTTTCATCGGAGTAAAATTCTTGAATAAATATTTTTAAAAAGTTAAGATAATTAGGTGTCATTAAATGCAATATTTACAAATTTTGAAGGCCTGCTTATTGAACTAAGTAAAATGCGGGACTATACTTTCTGATTAACAGTTACCCCTGGTAGTAGCACCCGTACGGCGATACAGGCGACGACTACAAATTTGTCGAAAATTTCGTACTAGCTGAGAAGTAAGTTTTAATGATCGGTGAGCTTAGTGAAGTTCAGCATCATTAAACTAGACTGTGCGTTTTAATAGTTCGGAATTATTCATCTCATAAATTCGAAATGCACGTGCACATAAATATAAAAAGCAAAATTTGTTGTTCATGTCTTCATTAAAAAGAAATATAAAAATGTAAGTTTAATAGCGGTAGTTGATATATGTACTCGTATATAGCGGTTTTTATCCATTAACATACCTATAGGTAGGTTAATCGTTTAGTATTAATTTTACATTAACGTTATCCTTGCTCATATGAATTTCATACGACATCTCTTAAATCTGAGGTAATCCAAGTGGCCGTCTATTCTACCTATGCAATAATCTAAGAGATTATCCAAAATAACTTAGCTGATTTTAGTCAGTGGAATATTCAGGTAAAGTAGTTTATTTGAATAACTACTCCTAAAATTCATATAAAATTATGAAAAAGTATTCAGAAATCATCAGGATTCTTTTTTAATAATAGTATAGTATATCTTAATAAACGACCTCAGATTTGTTCTTAGTATATCATAAAATTTAAAGTTTGTTAATATTTCAAGGTTTTATATTTTTCGTGTCATTAGGTTATACAAAAGCACAGAGCTATTACGAAAAATAATCAACAGAAGTTGTACATTCTCTTAAATTAATAATACATTTCCGTTTTTTTTTTCCAATGATGTATTTGGTTTTCTTTTACTTCCTCGTACGTCGCTCAACTTATTAATCCGCTCTGCGGCTGTCGGCTTTTAAATAGCCACTCATTTTATTATCCTCGCTCTTTGTCTTGAGAGATTTTGTGCTTTCATTCTAAGATATTAAAATATAAGTAATGGGATTTTAATTAAAATATCCAGTTTGCGTGTTTAACTAGTGGCACTAAATTTCTAAGCTGTAGATACTTTGTGTCTTGGCTTTTTGAGTTTTTTGTAGAAAGTATCATCATATAATATGAAGGTCTTCAACTACGGACTCAATAAAGAAACCAACATAAAAGATAAATTTATGGCACGTAAGGGGAATTTACAGAGGTAAATATTAAAAATATGGGGGGCATATCTTATTTCGATATTATTCTCTGATTTTACGGTGGTAAAATTACTATTTCAATATTTGCATTATCACATAGTTCTTAAAAGCTTAGGCAAGCCGAAACAATTTTTCGTATTTCAGTTCGTACTTTTTACTGTCGAAACTAAATTATTATTTCCACAACTGGAGCATTTTTGCTTTGGCGGATTGGTAAAAATGTACGAAACAACGCGATTTTCTTTTTATTTCAAAGGCTACTTTTAGCCATTTTAAAAACTTAATTGAATGGGAACTTTTTCATACGCTTAAGCTTTTCACATTCGGAATAATGGAAATTAAATTAAATTTACCAAACATGTATTATAAGGGCCAGAGCACACTAAATTCTTTGTTTATTTCTCTAATGGCATTTTATTGATGTAATGCTGAATTAATAATATCGAAATTTACAATTATGCTTTAGCGGACAACGATGTTTACGCGCTTAGATTTAGCTTAAGGGTGAGTGCCTGCGTTAGGGCATTTAAAAATAAAGTATCCAAACGTTAACCCAGGTTAGAACCTTCGGTCTCTCCGATATTGAGGAACTTCAGATGCGATTGACGTTTTAAATATGGAAAAAAATCCGTCTTTTAGGGGCCGAAAATAATCCCTAACGCGTGCATTTAAATGATTAAGCCTAAGGCTAGCAAAAAGCATACGTTTTCAAACGCCAAATGCACACTTTCTATCTTTTTTCCATAAATACAAACCCAGCTTTTAAAATAGATTCTCGTCCAGACATGTTTGTAATGCCGTTTTTGTTGTTAAATGACGTGTTGTATGTGTGTATGTTACATGACATGCAACTATTAAAACAATAGTATTTAGATTGAGAAAAAAAAGGAAAAGAAACAGGCAATTTTAAAATATATACCCATTTTAATGAAAATATTTATTTTTGTTATAATTATAGGGAAATCTTGAATATGAAATAATGACACATAATTAAAAATTTTGTTCTAATTTATCTGTCGCCAGCTATAAAGTTATAACCGCATAAGGCGTACAAATTATGTTTAACAAGTACGAGAGAGCTCCGTTGGTGGCCATAGTTAGATTTCGTTCTCCTACTTTGATTTAACAGATTATTTCAGAAGCTCTCTAGTTACAAATATTATATCTTCTGATGTTTTTCTTTTTTGCCTTTTTACTATTGAACAATATTGTGAAGGTTCCTTAACATTCATTTAGACTGAATAACAAAACAAAAAGTTATCTTAGTCTTTCGATTATTTTAAATAATTTTTACGCATAAAATATAACATTTTGTCTTTCAATCTTTGATTTTTTTATTAGATATTGAGCTTCGCACAAAAGTATTAATCAATAAAAGTAGGTACATACACATAGTTTTTTGTAATAATTAAATTAGCAGTATAGGTTGACGGTTGTCGATGCAAAGTATTGACAGTGTATAGAATACTTGTCATTATTTGTATGTTGATATGGTCCTAAAGAAAAGTATTCTATGAATTAGTTTTTCTATAATATATTAAAATTTTCTCTTTATGTAATATTAAATTCAAGTACGCTACTGTAACTGAGTAAGACACCCTTGAAAAGCCATAACTTCTATGATCAGGTATTATTTCACTCTAGAAGAAATTAAGTATATTTTTTATCTAAATAAAGTATCCATCTCTAATAACTTATAGAAAACTTTTAATATTAGAGCCCTAATTTATTAATTATGAACTGAAAAATTCACATTTGAATGTAAATATCACTAAGTGATAATGATCCATTGCTCATTATACATATTTACCTTAGTCGCTAACAGATAAATCTATTTGGTTTTTGATTGTACAAGTATTTAATTCTTAAATGATTGCGATTTTTTTCACCAAGTAAAAAAATAATTCTATACAAATATTAAATAACAGGCGCAATATATACATCCATAAATAAATACTAACACCCATATTTAGGAAAAATATTTTGCTATGCCAATATGACAGGCTATATTATTAAAATATATATTTTTGAATACAAGAACTATTCAAATTCAATAACGATTTTAGATAAAAATAAAACGTTCCTTTTGTTTCTAGCAAAGGTAAAATCGATATATTATTAAATTTTTAATATTATTACACTACAGAGGTAAATTTTGCATAAACAATGCAGTTGCAAAATTTAAGTGATTTCAAGGGGCATTAGAATAGGCTCATGCGTATATAAAATTCAATGAAAGCTGGTAGTTATTGATCGCCGGGCGGTTTTAGACACTGGGCTTACAGGGTGCGAAAATTAACATACTCACCCTCATAGCAAAGTAAAAGTTTAATGTACCATCAACAAACAAATAAATATCAAAGCCAACGAGTTTTCGTTTAATTATAAAAAAAATTAAAAGAAACAGTTTTACAGACGAGTTTAATACTTAGAAATACTTTGGTCTAACAATCTATAAGATTTCCGTTTTAAAACTGCGTTGTAGACCGTGTTAAAATCCTTTGTATAATTTTTAATCAACTTCTTAACTTCAATAAACGTCTAAAATAATTGTGTGCCAACTCAAAATTGCGTGTCAATGATGTTCCTGTTAAGTCTGTGATAATTTTACTATTTTTCTATATCAGTTTGTGTTGTGAATGATAAATTATTAATTTTATTATGTACATTCGAACGCGAGCTATTACAGCGAGTGACGCATCGAATCAATCGTGTCAATCTATCATGGGCGGCAAAGTTTTAGACGACCTGCGCTTACAGGACATTGAACGTTCGTTCAATTGAATAAAATGGGTTACTTTTCTTTAAATTTTTGGTTAAATCAATTTGAACTCACGATGCTTCTACTTATATAGGTATAGTCCATTTCAATAGCAATTGGCAATCTTGTAAACAAATAAACTAACCACGATTACTCCTTTCTTACGTACAATTTGATATCAGACCTGATATTAATTACATCTCTATAAACCCACCGCTGTTTTTAACAATTTTTTCATCATTAAACAACTGTGTATTCATGTTTATTTTATTAAATTATTTTGAACACGAAAATTTATTGCATTTGCAAATTGACATGATAATTTTTTACTCATCAAAGTCTATATGTCTTTGAAAAATTAGTGGTGTATGTGATAATTATACAATAAATTCCTTTTTATCCGCGACATGCTTTACTTTACTTTTAAACTTATAAATGTATAGCTGACAAAAGCCGTTAAAATGTATAGCTGAAAAAGTAAAGCCGTTCTTGAACTATACCTAAATGGTGTAACTGACACGACTGTAATAAAAAAAAAGATATTTATAATCATTATTATTTGAACTTTAACCAACTCACAAATATTAAAAAGTTTTGATTACACTTAACACTATAGTGTATTCAACAGGCTGTCATGTAATTAGTCAATCAATCATAATTGCTTTGTTTTCTGGTATTTAGCAGACGCAACTAAACATAAGGTAGCGCTAAGAAGTATACTTAAAATTTCAAATGGTGTAATCTCGTAATACTTATTGACCTTGATGGCATGGTGCTTGGGGTCCTTGGTTTCCCAAGGATTTTTGTTACTGGGATGCAAACAACTGTTTGTGTCTCGTTTTGCATTATAAACTCATAAAAAAAAAACTCAACAATAAATACTTAACAAAACATGAGCAGATTGAAGTAATTTTTTTTATATAAATACTTTTAGATAATTTAATTTCAATTTTTATATTAGAGTAGTAGGTACTCTCATCACTAGTGGCATAGACAAGCCTTGTCAATATCACCTGATCACGTTTGTTTACAAGATTGCCAATTTGTATTGAAATGAACTATGTAAATTATTTAATGTCTATTTTCGTATAGATGGTAATTGTGCCAAAAGTTATTTAAAGGACAAAATTTGTAAAATATATTTTTGACACTTTACGGTTGAACACGGCTTATTAAACGATTAATTAAATACGGTTTTCTGATAACGATTCTTACGTTCTCTTACACCTCTGAGGAATCTGACAGACCGCTGAGAGGAGCACTGGTTTTCTCGTTTTGAACTAATTAGTACTGTCAGAAGCTGGGCCTTGTAAAATTGGCAAAATTTCAAAGGTATTACCTACCTCAATAAGTAAGGTTTTCATCTCAGTAGAATCTGATAGATTTCTGAGAAAAATTTTCATTATCTCAACAAATCTAAAGAAAATATATATCAAGGTAAACCAATTTTACTATCAAATTCAAAGATAACGCTCAGACAAGGTAAGAATTTTATGAATAACAAAAGTTGATTTTTCACGCGATGTAACGCAACTCGAATTTATGTAACAATTTATGGAACGTGTTTATATAGAATAAGCAGAAATGTACATTTAATCCGACCCTCCGCGTAAATTGGAATAGCGCGGTTTCTTTTCCCTCTCTAGTCTCTGACGTATTTATTTGTATTTGTGTATGAAGATTTGAAACGAATCAACATTATTAAAATGTATAATTATTTTTGGAATTTATATTATGTATAGGCATTTATATAAAATTCAACTGAATCAGATTCTAAAGTGTTGCGTATGAAATTTTCTAATATTATTAAATGTTTACGTTATAAACTTGAAATTGTTTGAAACGTTACAATTGACTGTTAGTCTTTTATTTGTTCACTTTTCGGTTCCTTAAAATATTCGCGAATTGTACTTATCGTTCTTGACCTTTAGCGTATGATCCCTCTTTTTTATTCGTTCCCAGCTCTCAAGTACACTCAAAGTAACAAATGTATTCTATAGTTATTTTTAACAATTATAAATGCAGGCGTGGAAAGGACTGTCGGAAATGGGAGCAGTTTGATAGAAGGGTGTCTTTAAAGGAATGTTAGTCAAGGAGCTTTTCAAGGATGAACAATTGACTGACCACGACGTATTTAAAACATATAAGAACAACAACCAAAAGATGGTTAAACTTGTTAATTTAAATAAAAATAGCAAGTACATATCTGTGACAAGACTGACGTGAAGTTCTCTTTTTTTCTATACTAAACACAATCGCACTAATTACTGGTTCGTCGATTCCGATTAACAAATTACAAATGCATTGTTCCCGGAATAATGTTTGCCGACTTAAAATCCCCATTAAAGCATAGAAGAATTCAGTAAATTCTTTTGAAAAAAAAGGTATTGGTATTGTTGCATACTATAGGAAATGTTTCATTTTAATTTAAATAGAAATAAATTAAGATAATTTTAAGTACTTTTAACCTAATGTATAATGATTGGAATACAAATTTTTGTTTAACAAACCTAAAACCACTGCTAGACAACATTCTTTAAAATTAAGAACATCCAATCAATTGCTCTATATTAAGAAGAAAAAATTAATAATCAGGCTGGTGAAATACTCCTTAAGCTATCAACTCTACTAATTATTTAAGTTTTTTTTATTATTAATGTATAATAAAGTTCCTATAAATAATGGTTTATGTATGTATAGGTATATCTATTATACTCCGCTGTATAAACCATGTCTAAACTGAAAAACCAACAATCGGTCGTTTCCTTGAATTGTATTTTCCGAAATCGTCAAGCTCACTTTGAAATTTACGGCTAGTCGGCTTTACATCTGAACTTGTTTTCTTTTAAATTGTAGCCGTCAATAACGTTTTGCTTGTAAAATTGGTAAATAAACTGTATTGGTAAATAAATGTAGCAAATGTTGATATAGTGCGTTTGATTTAAGCTGAGCTTTGCATTTGTCTGAGTGTACATGGGTAGTGTAGGTTTGATGTCAGTTTTTTGAATGCCACGTTCTTTTCTAGTTTTGAACCGGTTTATACTGCTTTTACTTTGCCCCGCACCTTCCTCACTTCACTCTTTGTACTGGTAGCAAAATCAAATGTTGAAAACGCAATGTCAAGTGAAGAAGAATTAGTATTGTTTTTTCAAAAATTTTATTACTTAATTTTTTTTTCCCCAATACTTCCATTTGGCGTTTTACAAGTTTTACTTATTTTATTTTTAATCTAGACTAGCTCTAGCACTTATGTTATATATGTATTTAAAATATAATAAAATTTTATTCTAAAAGTTTTTTGTCAAACTCTACTTTTACTATCATTCACATAAATGCAAAGCTCAGCTTAAGTCTAACGGACTATATTTAATGTCTTTTTAAAATTTACTACCGTCAAGTATTACTTCTATTTAAAATAATTAAAAATGAATCTCTAAGTCAGAAATGCTTGACCAAATTTCATCTTCACACTAAATGTGGAGCGCTAAGTTTTTCATTCATAATTCACGTTATAGTATTACGTGGCTTATTGAATGAAAATCCAGAAACCATTTGTATGTGTGTGACCTTGCAAACTGTCATAGTTTAATCCTCATTAAAAGATTCATCAAAAATTTTGTTTTTATTTTAAACTATGGCAATATAATTACGCTTAAAATTCAACATGATAATACTGATGTGATTTGAAGAGTTTATTATTTATTGAAAATAGTCATTTAGCTCCTAATTTTTAGTTTTTGTCAGCAAAATGTGTTATAACCTGGGATAAGTAGTATATAATTGTGGAATGTCATTTGCGATCGTAAATGGGGCACAGGAGGGTGTGAGGGGTGGGGGGGCTGCGATCTGAATTCTGATCCTAGTTGTTGCCCCTAGGCATTTACTATTAGTGCGTGAACAATCCCCTCCACGAAGCTATATACATACACACCTCCTCTGCCCATATCCCCACATTCGCTTTTAACCACCGGCTTTCAAATCCTCTTAGTAACTGATCAATTCTATTATTTACTCCTTGGATATTACGATATACATAATATATGACAAATTGAGAATTAATAATTGTAGAATTAAAATTTTTTCTAAGTGTCATGTTTTTTTTTAATATTTGATCGGATATAAAATACTTACATGAAATAAATCTTCTTAATAATTAAGTCTAGCGGAGCAAGTTTTGTGAGAGAAAAAAGTATATATTTTTTTGTAACAAACCAACTGAAAGCCTGCTTTTTTTGGTATTGCTAAAAATAAAAAAGCTTAATAAATAATAAATTAATATTTAATAATTAAATATGTATTTTACTCGATCGGGTCTCGAAAAGTGAGTGAAAAAGTGATAACAATGTGTAGAACCCATATGGGGAATATATATCTATGGGGAAGTAACTTTCAATTAAGAATTCATAAGTAATGGTTAAATTTTACAAAAGTTAACTATATTTCTTTCGCATAAACTATTTATTGGAAGCTGCTGATTCCAGCTACACGAGATAAAGTTTAGTTTCTCGCTACTTTGCTTCGCTTTCTACAATATTGTATCGAATATTTGCTTCCCTACTCGTCTACATCCTTTGCGACTTTAATCAGTTCTGACGTAGTCAGTTAGGTTGTAGTAAGCCAAATGGAATGCAATCTGATGGAGGAAAGGGGGAGGAGAGAGTACATTAAGGTTAAAAAGTATAACCATATTGCACGAGATAAGTAAAACCATACTTATTAGTAGCCTGAGTTGTATTTGATGAAGGGATTCAGAAAATAAATGGAAAAAATCCCTATATGCCTGTATGGATAGACCAATACAAGCTGAATATGAGAATCGAGGTAAAAGGAAATAAAAATGAAATTAAGACCAATATATATAGTCTTTATATTTTTGATCAAAGCTCAACTTTTCTTTTTTAAATTAAATAAATATCGGAAGCAGTAAAGCAAATCTCCGCCAGCGAAGTCTCTCGAGACGTTTATGCAAGCCAATCTTTTCTGTATCTGGCTCTGGGGCTGATTGCATTTCTCAGAAATTCCTTCAGTTCCTCAATGTTTCTCTTCATCTACTCAATCAAATAATGAAGGAAACAAAAATACACATATTGCTATTGATTGCTTTCAAAACCTGGAACTATTAGTACCAGGTTTTTTCTATACCTAACTTATAAGTAATAATATTGAAAAAGCTTCGTGGAGTTGTATTTTATCTAAGTTTATGCTTTTAACTAATATTAAAAAGTAGCTATTTTTACCCAAAAACAACAATTTCAACTATTGATGTCCCTCACTGGGAGTATAAATTCTCTATTGTCTCATTTTTAACTTTAATAAATTATTATTTGTACCTTTGCTTTACAATCCCAACAGTGGGCCTACAACAATATATTTTAGTATAAATTTGTATATTTTATAGGATTTCTTGGTTTAGATGACAGGACTATCGGACAGAATTATAAAAAAAAATTTCATTAATTTTGTATGGTATAAGAAAACTATATCTTTAATAGATATTTTATGTCCGTCAAGATTTATAATGTTTATTTATCACCTAGTTAATTCGGAACTGCGTAGAGAAGGAAAACTCGAAACCAAACCCTATGCCAACCCGTTTGGCGAGCTTGGCATCAGTATCCCAAAAACCTCCTTATGGCACTATAAAACCGAGGACCGGGTATTGTAGCGCGATTTGGGAGAGGCCTATATCCAGCAGTAGATCAAGATTGGCCAAATGAAAAAATAATCAGAACAAACCTATCTTTATATATGTACTTATATAATTCTTCTGTGCGTGTGTATGTCACTGAACTTCTCTCAAACGAGTGGA
>DVQO01001091.1:0-11268 GCA_018231785.1 Danaus gilippus
CATTATTTATCTCTCTGTACGTGATTGCAATGCAAAACAAAACACAAGTATAGATTGGTTTTAACATCCTTTTGGGATGCCGGCTTTAGGAAATCAACGAGATTGTAGTAACATATTCTTGATACTACTTATAATGCTTATTACTATTTTTTTACCTTAGTCAGAAGTCTAAACACTTTTATACTGTATGACCATACTCACATGATGTATGAAGTGTAATGCATGGTGTTTAGTCAGTCTCCTGGTACAAAGTGAGCATGCCATGAGCGGTGCCAGGGCTCGGTGGTGTTCAGAACACAAGGGGATTGTATGGAGTCCGGGATAATCTACCTCCAACTGCAACTGATATACATATATTATTAGTTCATTAAATATATAACTCAAATATCCTCGGGGATAAGTACAATTCCGCGTATCTACATTGGAAGTAGATTATCAGAAGAACGTTTAAAATGAAATATCCTCTAGATTTATGACTTTTAAGGTAATTTTTTCACAATTAGTAATTATGAGGTGTTTAATTTATTACTAAAATTGAAGAAATGACCTTAAAAGTCGTTAATATAGAAAGTATTTCAGCTTAAACTTTCTTCTGATAATCTGTTTCCAATGTAGATACGTGTAATTATCCAATGATAGTTACGCGGACTTGTACTATCCCCGACGTCATCTAAATCTAATTTTCATTGTATATAGCCACATGTAATCTTACAAAACTTTATGGATTTAGTTAGAGTGATTGTAGCAAACAATTTGGTAGGTGCTTTCATGAGCTATATATTCTTAATTAAATCGAAGCAAATCATTCAGTTTAACCTTTTCAATATACAATGTTAATGACTATGTTATCAGGTAGTAAATTGTTGTATAAATATGTGCAAAGGATGCTCATTTCATTGCTATATGATTAATCTGACATTTATATATGTAGGGTTGTGTAAAACTGTAGATGTGTTATAGTAGTGTTTAATGCTTACAATTTTATTAACGCTAGATCTCATCTTAATCAGCCATTTTCTTCGTATGGAGTGATCAGCGGGAGCGAGGCAGCCTGTAGTATGACAGGTAGCCAGCCGACCTGACACTTCCTCCCCGCTCTCCTCTTCAACTGGACTTGTAGGTTTTTCAATGTTACTGCAATTTATTTTGGTACAATTAATATTTATTTTATATTATTATAAATACTATAGCTAATGGCTGGGTGTTTTGTTTTGTACTTTTAAGTAGAATTTTACTAAACAAGCTTGATTTGAGGAGTTCCTTTAGGCTTAACCAATCTTTGAGAGTGGTATATGAGTTAGAAAGCGATAGAGTTTCTTACATTACTGTAGGGACAATAGGTGTATGCGACCACATGATATATTTTGTAGCCTTTATCATAGTTAGTAATAATATAATCTACTGAAGATAACACTAATTCATTCACAAATGGTTACGTTATAAATCTGACTATATCACATATATATATCTCGTGTATTTGTATGTACTTACGTTGCGGGCGGTGTTGGTGCTCGAGCATCAGGAGGCTTGGCCACTGGTCGTTTACGATAGGACGGACAGTTAGCACGTCTGTCGACGTGACGATAACACGCATCGCACAGACAACTGTCTATAGTCAGTTTCTCCTCATCTGTATAATAACAGTTTAATTTAATTGATATGTTACAAAATATCACAATTTTACTATAAAATCTATTAAGACAAATTTCTGTCTACATTAAAAAGCAAATGATCAATAGATTTGCAGAAAATTAAATCTCAATACCAACTTTAACAGAGTTTTACTTGTTGAAGTTTGACGTACGTACGAAATAGTACATATATATACAAAGATACGTATAGTTTATGTTATATATAAGTTAGTTATATACTCACTATCCAAAACCTTTCTCTGCCGCTCGCTGCTCTTCATCTGCGCTATATGACATGGTGTATCAAACAGGCCAAACTTTCCCCCACAATAGAAACACTGGTCCATACACAGCCTCCCGGGGTGAATGCTGAATGAAGAAGCCTTCTCTGGGATCACGAGATTTAATGTTTCTTTTGGCTCGGGCTCAGGAACTGTGTCTGTATCTGAGAATGAAACATCTTTTACATCAAACTGTTAAAAGTCTAACAAGTTTAAAGTATTATTTCTTATAGTACATAGTACATAATATGTATATATACTTTAATATAAATATTAATTATTATATAAATTTAGTACACATGATCTTTGATAGCAGTTTGTTGTAATACATATATATACATACATAGAATGAATTAAAAATCATTTCCCTTTGTAATAATTTAAATAAAGCTTTCATTTTAGATAAATTATAAGCAATGACTAAAGCATTCATATATAATTTTGTTCATGCAAATTGATACAACAATTATTTGTATGTAGATTACATTGTAAGTTTAGTGTTCAGGATAGGCACGCCAGTGTTAGTGTTTTATATCATTGTCAGAATTAATATTCACGTCAAAATAATATATATATATATATAATATTCAATATTAAATCTGACAATCAATAGATACATGGCTATGACCAAACATTTGAGTCTAAATTTAAGTATATTTTTTATAATTAGAAAGAAATTCTATATTTTTTTGTGGTTATAGCCATGGGAGCAGGATTTAGTGCAATTTCCACACACCATGGTTAAGCCGATTACTGTAATGAGATTTTCTGTGCCCACCATCATTCGGCGTCCCAGGACAACCCTGAAAACAAAATATACATTGATTAAAAATGTATAAAATAATATTGTATAATGTTTTACTATATATTAGTGGAGACTAACAAAATTGATACTTCTGTTAAGAGAAACAATTGTAATTGTTGATAATATAAACAATAACATTGCATTGATATTAATGTGTTTAGAAAAAATATTCCTCAATTCCTATATCTCTGGTTGCAAACAAAATTATACCATAGAAAGTCTTCAATTAACAAAATTTATTTAAGGAAAATGTAGATAAAATTAAAATATATAATGAAATATAATAAATAAAGTTAAATTAGTTAACTAAACTCACCTCTCGTCTTTCAATGGTGTAGAAAGCATCATCTTCATTGGCTGTTTCTCCCATCTCCATGGCAGGCTTGCCAGATCTATTTTTACTCTTCTGGAAGGTCATCTTTAGTGAACTCCTGTATTTCTTCTTATCTCTCTCAACACCCCGACTGAGTTTGATCACTGTTTTCAAAGTCCCTGTATAATCTGATTTGCTAGCTTTACCCTTGCCCATAGCGTAGTAATTAGGACCATAGATACGTTCTTTTTCCTTTAACTTCTCAATCTTAGCCTCATTGGCTGCTTTATGTGTTAGTAAGCCGAGAGTTCGTAGTACATTTTCTTTTCGCTTCTGGCTTTCGGGAGTCTCTAATATCACGTTGCTTGGACCGGGCAGCTCTGTAGAGTTCCGAGCTGATTTTACTTTTGGTCCTAACTTGGCTTGTCCACATTTTTCCTGAGATTTAGTTTCGTTTGAGTCTACTTTCTTTGTATCATCTTGTATAGGTTCAGGCGACATTGATCTACTATCATCGTCCATATCGACATCAGGACTGGTTTTTTCTATTTTTATATTTTCATTAATAGATTTTTCAACCTTCTCTCCTACAGACGTTTCGGTTTTAGCCGTTTCTGTGATGGCACTATCCAGTTTTGGGACTTCCGAGGTCAAGGATATGTCTTCAGGCATAGATTTAACATTATCTAGAGGTGGTGCAATTGCCTCAGGCTCTTTAGGCTGTGAGGCCTCTGGTGATTTAATAGAGACAGGCGTTTGCGTTACAGATATAACTGGCGATTTGTTTTGATGTGGTGGTGATTTGATTTGAGGTGGTGGCGATTTTATTTGAGGTGGTGACTTAATTTTCTCGATGGTAGCCATTATTTCATCCCCATCAATGGCTGATTCAGATTGTTTTCGGATCAAGGATACGGATGATTTCTTAGTTATTTGAACTTCATTTGAACTGTGCATCTTTATGTCGCTGTTACGGGTTATTGATATTTGGTTTGAGTCTATTGCGTTAGCCAGGGCCTGGCTGGGGCTGTTGGGGTGTAATGTCGCAAACTGATGTAAGTCTATCTGTTGCGGTGCTGATTTTTCCACGGATTTCCTTATTTCGGTCAGAGTTACATCCTTGCCCAGGGACTTCTCAAAAATACTGATTGCATCAGACTCTTTGGAGTGGTTAGAACTTGTGGATTCCTTTCTAGCGCTAACACTATTCCTTTTAATTAATGTCACAGAGTTTGGCAAGTCCACATCTATAGACTTCCTCACTTGATCCCTCTTAACTATAGATATAGCTGAGTTATTTTCAAAACAACTGAGAACATTCTCCTTTTCAATTAACTTTTCAGGTGATCTAACAGGTTGCATGTCTTTCAATGGCTTGATGTCTCCAGATTTAGGTATCAAAACCACATCATTTAATATAACAACTGATTTCCCTTCACTTGTCTTAGTATTTGAGTCAGATTCTTGCCTTTGTCTTCTCTTATCCAATTCTTCAAATTCTTTCAGTCTATCCATTAGTTTATCTATACTGGCCACTGGTGTACATTTGAATGCTATCTCCTGTCTATTCTCCGGACATTTTTCAGCTGAATCTTCTTCATAGTGGAGTCTTATATTTTCACTGTCATCATTCTTTGATGGTGTACATTCATTTGATATTGCAGATATAGTGTCTTTGTCTTTTATTGGAGTTTCGGGTGCAACAATGCTGTTATTGTCTCCTAGAGGCTTGGATAGTCCATAGAATTGCCTAACCGGTTTAGTTTGTAAGTGATCTGTACTAACATCGGACTCATTAGTCAACTGTTGATCTTGGTCTATGTTTTGGTCTAAATCATTGATAAGATCACTTATTTCTTTTGATAATGTGTCAACAGTTTCGTGTTTGTCTTCAACTAAATCGTTAGTTATAGTACTAGTGATACCATTCTTGTTTGCTTGATTAGTTATTGGTCTAGATGTGGTCGCAGCTTTCTTCCCTCTCCTAGCTTTCCTTATATTTTTAGATACTTCCTTCGAGTTGAACGTCATCGACATACTACTCAATATGCTACTACGTTCTAAAAGCGTTTCACGTGATTCTTCAGTCTTCAACACATATTTCTCTTCTAAGTCTGGTACATCTACATTTTCTAACCTAATCCTATTACTGTTATTGTTGTCTGAATCTAATGAAGTACTTCTTTTTAAGCTCAGTTTTTTCTTATCTTTTTCTTTTAGTATACTAGTTTCTGCATCCTGCTTGCTTTTCAGTTTCGAGTCAACACTAAGAGAAGGCACTTTTCCAATAGGGGAGATCTGTACATTATTTTCAATATCTATAACTAGGTCAGTCTTAGTTTTATCTAAGTTCTTACTGAGTTCTTTACTCTCACCGTCAATCATGGGTTCATTGAGGCTTATATCTGACTCAGTGATGTCTGAGCATTTGGAGATTTCGCTGCCATCTCTTGAACACGAGCGGCCTCTCTTAGACTTCCTACATTCATCTGTGTCTGTCTGTTCGCTTGTTTTTGAGTCTGAGAGTAACCTCCGTCTCTTCTTCTGTTCCTTCATCATGACTTCATTGAGTAGATTGCTCTTAACTTTCCTTGGCTTGCCACTCCTCAAGTTCTTGCCTTCAAACAATGATGGACTATTACTTCTCTCTGATCTCATTGAATATGGACTGGTGCGGGGTCCAAGGACTAAGCTGCTTGGACTATCCCCTAGTACTGACTTCATCATTACCATATCAGAACTAAGTCTCACTCTTCTGCCAGCCGTTTTAGGGCTTGAAGACCTTGAATTAGATGCGGCCTCCTCGATGGGTTCCTTCTTAATATCTGCAGCAGGTATCAATGGGATATTATCTTTGTCTTGTGATGTGTCAGATTCAATCTTGGCCTTCCTAGGCCTCTTGACAGTTTTCCTTAAAACATTCTTCTTAGCAATGGCTACTTTTTTATTCCTTAAAGTTTTTGTCTTCCTGATACCTAAAGGCTTTTTCTTTACAACTACTCTAGGTTTAGGTGCATTTTTCTTTAGGTCTTTGGATGTTTTAGGATCATCTTGTAGAGACTTTGTTTTGTCATCTTCATTGAGATCCGAGGCCTTCTTCCGAGCTCTTGTTTTTGGTTCCACTACACTTTCTTCATCTATCTTGTCTGACTCCTCTTTAGAATGTTTAGTTTTCATGATGGAATGTGAGGTGGGTGTTGCTGTTTTTCCGACATCAGGTATTTCTTTGTCAGCCTTGCTTGAATGAGCTGATCAGACTTGATCGGTCAACTTTTAGAAGATGTCTGGCTTGTAATTCTGAGTGTTAACACTCAGTTTGTTTGTATATATAATATAATATAATATTCCTGGGTCCTTGATTAGTTTGTAGTAACTTATTACTGTTAGAGCTCTCTTGGTCTCTGTGCTTGAATAACAGGATTTTGGCTATAATAAATATCAAACGATACACGAACTGATCCTGAAATACAACAACAATGAAATAAATTCGTTGAATATTATTCATTTAATATTGTATAATATTAAAAAATGAATTTTATGAATATAGCATTCTACAAAATAATAATTTCGTCAACACTGATTTAAAATTGTTAAGTATTTTGAACTATTTCGTTCATTTAAACACAAAAACGGAATTATTTGCACGTAATTCGTTCACAAATTAAGTTAACAGCACGTAATAAACAAAAGCGATCCACGACGTTCAACAAGTTCCGAGATAATATTAACATAATTATTTTGAAATGTATAAATGATTTGAACTTTTAATGCACAGCTTAAGTTCCACTGATTCATAATATGTAATAATATTTACGTTTAAGCCGCCCGTTGCTTAGAAAATCCAGCCGGAAAAGTCATGAAAATCTCATGTTTTGATGGTACATATCTTGACCGCAACGCCACCTACAGCTGAGCGCTGCGTATGCGTCGTCGACGAGAGACAGAAAGCACCAAATCATTTCCCTACCCGTGGCGCACCTCCGCTATGTACTCACAAAATACTCACAATTTATTCCACGGAACTGCCAAAAACCACAATAAAATGTCAAATCCACACTTAACGCACCATAATATGCTTAAAAGTTCAATAAAAACACGCAAATATCTTAGAAAACGATTTTTGAAAAGCCCAAATGTCTGCAGGCGTCCGCCATAATGTTTCCTTCGAAACGAATAATATAGTTCTTATTGCTCTTGTAGCAAGCAATCGCTCTATTCGCTATTCAAAATGGCGACTGTGTGGCGTTCACAGTATGCGTTTGCACGTTTTTTTGTTGGAAAAACCGTTCGGATCCTGAACAACGCCTCGGATTTGGGTGCACGACTTAAACCGGAGTCAATATCGGTAATTATTTAATTATTTTTACTTGATTTACGTTATTATGTCGCTTTGATCGCGACATGTGACAGAACTATGGCCGTACACCCTCCCAAACAGCTTCCCCTTCCAACAGTTTATTTAATTTTCAGTGATTCACTTGAAAATGTTTAATATCTATTAAATATTTGAATATTTTTTCATATTTTTATTTTCAATTAAATAAAAGATTGTAGTCTGCATCTTTGAATATAACTTTTAGGTTAGGTTATAAGTGTTTCGGAATAAGATAATAATTATTAACAATTTTTATATTAATAATTAATTTTTTTGCAGATACCGTTCTCTAGAAAATACTCCAATTACGCGTCCTCTCCGTTTGTGTCTAAAATCCAAGAGCAGTATGAGTTTGATATAGTAAAGAATCCCCCCGAATGGGGGTATGTGGAGCGGCTCTTACCTTTAGAAACAGTTCCGCAGATAAAACCAAAAGAATCTTATCCTTCAGGATGGATCGCACCGAAAGAGGAAGCGAAAAATTTACCTTATTACATAGCAAGGAATAAAAATCATCAAATACCCATATATCTTGAAATAGGGTACAGAGGCCAAAGAAAAATAACTAAAATAAAAAGAATCGAAGGCGACATCTGGTTGATGAACGACCTCATCAAGAAATATCTTAAGAATAAATGTAATCGTTACGTTGAAACGAGAGTACACGAAATAGGGAAGTTTATAGACGTGAAGGGAGATTATGTAAATATTTTAATAGATTGGGCCCATACCCAAGGGTTTTAGATAATGTGTTTTGTAAAGAACAAATAATAAACATTATTTAGATTATCTGTTGTTTAATTCCATAACATATACATTCTAAGAAAAAATATATTTTAATTAATAATCCATAATTTCTTAATTAAAAAATAATACATATCTTCATTAGTTAAATTTTTGAAATAATAAATTATAATTATTAGTTACTGGATGTCATTAATTAATGAAGTTAATTTATCAATACGATACATTTAAAAATAAATAATAATAATAAAATCAAAAAATTGGTTCACCACAATTATAAAATTCAATATAAATAAATATATTTCATAAAGCACGTGGCGTGAACTTGTTTCGCTCAGTGTACACGAACATGAAGCGTGTTTCACTCAGCCGCCACCAGAGGCGCTGGCGACGGCGGAAGGTTTTATCTACGTAGCTATATAACATCCGCTCCGAGTTCTGTTGGCCTCACCAACATTATTTTCGACTCGACCATACTTCTCTTTGTTCAAAACAACTTTTCTGTACCTCAACGATGCGATTGAACGCTTTATCATAATTTTCAGTGACGCTAATAATTAATAAACGTCAATTTGTGAGGTTATTTTTGTAAAACGCGTTACTTTCTTGTATATAGTATTAAAGTTAGTAAAGTTGTGATATTGGCGACAAGCAGGAAACGATACATATTCTGTTGCGTTACGTAATGCTATAAATGTTTATAATTTATGTGCCTATGTAAATATATTTTCAAGGCCAATAGCTTTCAGAGCATTATTCCGTTTAATGGTTAAATAATACAGGGCATAATTATAATCAATACCAAATACATATAGTACGGTTTAATGAATTGGTCATTACTTAAATATTCTTGTTTAATGAGGATAGTTACCGATATTTCTAAGTCATTACTTTTCAAAATACTTTTAAAGACGAATAGCTTGATTATTTGTCTTAAATATATTTAGGTACTTTTGACAACATATCAAAAAGTTATGGATTTCTAAACGTTAAAATATGCTTTGTTAACGAAATTATGCCAAAATATCAAAGTGTATTTACAGGTAGCTTAATATGAAGGAGTTTTTTAATAGTCTATTGCAAAACTTCGTTACTGTAGCATGTATTTGATGTTAAATATAATTTTCTGTATCTCAGGAAGGTCAAGCAAAATTAAGTTTCATTTTAAGTCGTCCATTTTACGACGAGGTTCTATTTAAAATGGTTTCTTGAAAAATATAAGACATTTTAAAAATAATACTAATTTTATTAATTAAATAACAATTATTATTATTATTTAAAGTATTCAAATTAAAATAAAGGGAAATGTAAAAGATAAGCCTTTTATTGAAGAGAAATGCATGAGATATTATCGTATGGTTTTTGTAAATATAAATTTAAGTAAGTTCTCAATTTTATAGAAATAAAAAAACTTAAAGATTTCCGTGTTTTTAATTATAATATTTCATTATTATTTATTATTTCACATCTCGAGCATTTGTTATCTTTTCTCTGAATATTTTTGTTGTATTTGAACAATAAGTAACAATACGTTATAAAAATATGTATTTTGCTTTGTGTATTTCTTTATAATTATATTATATACATAAGTATATAATGTAGCTTAAATTTAATATATTTTTGTTAGCCATTAAAGTTTTTTAATGGTTCTGTAATACAATTGTAGTATTGAAAGGCAACATTCATAAACTGAAGGTTTGATTAATTTTCTCGGTAACGGGAATGTAATTTTCTGTAATATATGTATTAATGCAAATTCTATAAGCTGATCTAGATGAGAAGTTAGGATGAACAAACAATCATTACCACATATGTATATTATATGCGCTTACAAATATTAGGTACTTCTGGGAAAGGATATTACCGCTAAACATATAATAATTGATAATCAATAACATTTATGTAGGACTTAAACTATATTTTTTTAATAGCTTAAAAATATTCATACATTTTAATTTTGTTATAAAACAAAGGTTTTCCGAACGTAGTTTTAACCCAAATGTCATGTTTCAATAATAATAATTTTAATATGTTTAATTATTGCAAAAAGGAATTAATTAATTTTCGTAATGAAATAACAAAACTACTCACCGATTTTACAAACACCCAAAAAGAATATATGATGACTATGCGGGAAGATATTTGCCAAATAAAAAACCAAATAAATGATATTCAATCTTCAACCGAATTTCTTACTACAGAACATAATAAAATAGTAAAAGAATTAACAGAGCTTAAGAATTTCAATACCTCCTCGGACAGTAGATTAAATAAAATTGAGAGCGACATTATTTTGTTGAAAAACGAATCGTCGCCTACTACTAACGGCTTGCTAGAAAATCAGGAAAAATCTATTCGAGAAATTCATGAAAGACTTGAACGTCAAAAAAATATAATCATAGAGGGAATCACCGAATTGCAATCAGATAAACGTGAGACAAGGCAGGCTTATGATAGACATGCAGTCATATCTATATTAAATTCTCTTGTTAAGGACCTTCCAAACCCGCTAAACATTATAAGGATAGGAAAATACAAAACAAACTCAAATCGCCCTATAAAAGTATGTTTTGACTCTAAAGAGGTACCTAAGCAATTAATTAGTAAAAAAAGCAACATTACCGACAAAAACATAAAAATATACCCCGACCAAACCCCGGCACAACAAAAATACTTTAAACAACTAAAGGAGGAGATCTTAAAAAGACAGCAAAATGGCGAAGAAAATCTGGTAATAAAATATATACGTGGACGCCCCACAATAATATCAGTCCCAAAAAACGACAGAACTTAAATAGTCCACCCAACGACACTCAAAAGCCCATAACTGTTTGTAATACTAATATATCCTATCAAATAATCGAGACATACAGTCAATTACATAACAATCAATTTTCATTGAATTTCTTCTACTCTAACATAAGAAGCATTGTAAAGCCTGGCAAACTGGATGAGCTCAAGTGTATTATCAAGTCTATTAATTTCAAATTACAAATCATATTATTGGCTGAAACCTGGATAAAATCGGAAGAAGACGCAGCTAATCTGCAAATACCTAACTATACACATTATTATAACTACAGAACAACCGGTAGAGGTGGAGGAGTGTCTATTTACGT
>DVQO01001092.1:0-11266 GCA_018231785.1 Danaus gilippus
TGATTAATGCTCAAACCTTCTCCATGTGAGAAAGAGGCCTTGCTCAG
This sequence comes from Danaus gilippus, assembly GCA_018231785.1. Taxonomy (NCBI): domain Eukaryota; kingdom Metazoa; phylum Arthropoda; class Insecta; order Lepidoptera; family Nymphalidae; genus Danaus; species Danaus gilippus. Next base: position 48 of record DVQO01001092.1, read on the forward strand.
CAGTGGGTTTCTGATAGGCTGATGACAGATGACAGATGACATATGACATGCTATCATTTTAACAAAATTTAATATATTTATACAAACAACTTCAGCTCACTATACTTACTAATAGCCACGAGTTTCAGGTCTGCCTCAAAAAGACTTTTCGAAACCGTAATATCTCATCTGAACCCGTTCGTATTTAAAGCGTCAAATGCTCCTCGTTACTTCAAGTTCCCGTTAAGGGATTCTAAAAAACTCCTTTAAACAATACAATAATAAAAATAAAGGACAAATACTGCAGAAATGACTAAATTTATATGGATACAAGTGATTGATTACTGTCTTATGTTCTATTAATAAAATTGTTCTTCTATACCACACGCAAAACTCGATATGACGTCACATAGCTCAAGAACTGTCTGGTGTATGTTTACCTCTCGTACATCAAACAACGCACCCTTGCTGCCCGTTTGGTTCTCAGCCATATTCGTAACCAGACCGACCCACCCCTTTACTAAACAAGCAAGAATTAGTTATGTGTTTTGTCTATGATTAACTCAAAGAAAAACCTGATTTACTGATAAGAAAAGAGAAAAGCAAAATAAGAGGAGACCAAACCAATTCACTGCATGATTAAAACCAAATTTAATAAAATGGAAATTGTAACAATTGACAGAGACATACATATCTATTACCTAAAAATATCTGGAAGTTTTAAAAACCTCAAAACTGAATAATTATATATATATATATATATTTCTATATTTTTGGTTATACCACCATCCCTATAGAAAATAACATTATAATTTTTAAATGCAAATGTTTTGCTTTATTGTAAAATAAAGATTATTTCAGACCATCGATATAGTTTGCCAGGGTCTCTGTCTGCAGTTCTTATACCACATATGTATGTACATCAGTCATTATCAGGAAGTTGGTAATGTCAATTAATATAGTACTGAAAACTGGAACCATAGTCTGAAATTTAGCTTTCAGGTTTTTTTTATTATACTATGACTTCATTTACACTGGAATAGTAGAATATTTTGGTAAGGTCATTCCTTTTAGTCAACTCTTAGGGTTACAGTTGCCTATTTATTTTTCTTATTTGCCATCGTATTGAAGCTTATTTTATTTTTATAATATTCCCAGAATCTAAATTGACAATTGCGGTGATTTTTGGTTTTATATATACAGAGCTTGCATTAAAAATCCTTTCTGTAGGTAGATTTTATTATCATCTTTTTTATTTAACACGAATATTTAGAAATAAACAATTTTCAAAATTACAGAATCACATGTAAATTATGACATTATAATGCCGAGTCCTTTTCAAGCGATTTTGATTGACTTGATTGTTTGTTTCAGTTAACCCAAAACCCAAAAGCAAGCTTACTTTTTAGTTCCCTCATTGGGTATATATGTATATTGTATGTGGTTTTTTAGCTTCATTCATTCACAAATATATATATATATGTTTACAAAATAAAAAATATACTTGAATGCCTCTGCATAACTATTAATTTCGCTTGAAAGTCAAACATAAAATTTTATTTACAAGACATTTTAAAAACCAATTTTTAAGCCAGTTAAGAAATTTTAAAAATTTTGCCGTAAAATTTTGTAAAAATAAACAAAAATTTACGAAATTACTACTATAGTTGTACAATTGAACGCAATAATCATTAATTAACAATAGATTTCGATTCATCATTACCATACTTATAATTATATCGTGTACCTGTCTTTGATAAGATCAAAGAAAATACTATGACAATCGTTTTGTAATCTACAGTTTGATTAACTTAGATTTGATGAATAACATGATGAAGTAACCAAATCGTATCCGAATCAAATAACTGATTAACATATTCCTTAATTTGAGTGAGCACTACAACATTGGGCTCGCGTCCAGTTCAATTTAAATTGAATATAGTGTTCAAGTTAAATCCATTAATACAGGGATCGCCTTCATTTGAAATTCGTCAGTAATTTGTAGTGGATTTGGCAGGCTTACTGTGACCCAATGAATCAGATTTTTCAGTAGTTCTTTAAATTCGTTAAAATTGTAATGCTTTAATTCTCATCAATTTTATTTAAAGTACTTTTCAAAGTAATTCTGCTCTAGTATTTCTAAAGTCACTTTCCTATGAAATGTTTGCTTCGTTGGATTTATGTAAGACATATATAAAAAGTATAAAGATATATCTGAATTAATTGCATAAAGAGTCATATCTCTTTAAAATTGTCCTAAGACGAAACTATTATTAAAACGAGGATAACTCACAGCATAAGAATTGATATTTTTATAATAAATTGGTTATCAAAAAATACTTTATTAATATGTTATTACCATGTTTTTTTTATATTAAAAATGATTTAAATGAGTACTGTCGTTAAATGTTATGATTCTGATGGACACAACATTTTATAACACAATGAGTGTCAACGTTAACACACCAGGTTGTGAATATTTATATTTTATGTTACAGCATATTAAAATCGCTTTAACACTAAAACACGATCAAAGTGGGATTTTGATAATATAAATAAAATTGAGCGTTATTAAAAGTATATTATTAAATAATTCTACAAACTCTTCAAAGGGAATTTAATCGATAGTAAAAGACTAGTTACTAGTTTACTAGAGTAGAAGAAAATTTAATTAGAGGTGCCTTAGCATTTCAGGGGATAAATAAATATAATGTTAAAATTTTGACATACAAGAACTAGTTTAAAAATTCGGTTTATATTTTAATTTTCCTTTTACTGCTCCTTTAAAATTCCACTTTAGAATATAATACTTGTAGCATTACCAGATACGTCAAAAATATATGCTAATGTTAATATCTATTGCATGTCAGTAACAATTAGAAAGGAAATTTTAATGCAATCAAGTTAATCTATTAATAAAATCATTTTAGATATACATGTAAATGATAGTTCCTTATTACTCTAACATATAAACGATACTATCTATACGAAAATTAAGCTTAAATTAACTAAGCTATAAGTGACTAGTCAAGAAATATTTTTATTTAAGTGATATCTATATGATTGATTGTCCTCTAACACAATGGACTGACAATCTGATGTTGATTAAGAGAAACACAAACTTTGAAGTGGCACCAACTTGATGAGATTTCAGAAACAAAGAACTGACGTAACTGATTTCTAACATATGCTTTCTAACGAGGGAAAAGATTCTTATTATATTTGAAACATAAACTAGTCAATCTAAATATTGCTATCTTGTATTATGGGGGAAAGTAAGAAGTAAATGTAAGCAGTAACAAATGTACTTATGATGGAAATATTATTTGTGTGTGAAAATATTCAAAAGGATTTAAAAAAACACGCTAGTGGCATACTTTGATTAACGTAACAGTTTGCTTTCACAAACTTCGTTAATTAGGTGAAATAACTTACAAACCATACCCGGAACATCAAATCCCGAATGAATAAAGTTACACCCACAAGTAGAAAGTTATTACAGGAAAAGATTCATCAACTTTCTTTACAAAGTTTTACAGACGTAGATATATTATATAGAGACATAGAAAGACTCATTATAAGTTGAGACCTTGTATAACTGTCTTAATATTACCTGGGAATATGCTATTTACAAAAATAGGTTCGTTTCGTCTTCTTCAAACAAATTCATTCTCACATAAAATAAAAATATTTTTTTTTATAGCGACTACATAAGAAATTTTCCTAAGTGTAGATGCTGTAACACCGAATAAAAATACAAACTTACGTGTCAAAAGTTACCAATATTCAAATCTTAGGAACTGTTGAAATAGCAGTCTTAGGAATATAACCCTTCTGTAGGATTTAGGTAAATTCTCTATAAAAATAACGGGATTTAAGAATTATAATTGTAATAGAATACTAAAATTTTTCCTTAAACATACAAAGAAATTAAAAAATAAAAGAGATTACATAAAACTGATATTATTTATTAATCTACAATTAGTGTCTATAAGTCTTTCGTGCTCCATTACATAGTTTTAAAACAATAACTTATTTTCTTTGGGATCAACAAAATAAATTGGCCAATAATCAATGAACCTCTGAAAAATTATATTTCGTAAGGTATATTTCGGCAAGAATGTTTATGTCAGGAGGAACTTAAAACCAATCTATATTTGTAGTAAGACGTATATTTTTTATTTTCTATAAATTATTACAATTAAACAGTACATAAAAGTCTAATATACGCACATAATATTTATGAATAATTCGGTTCCATATGACTCTATTAAGAATATTTATGATAAATGCAAAAATTTAATTCGTGTTGAAATAATATCACCAATTATAACAAATAAACGAAATAAAAGAAATCAATTTAGAGATACTTTGTAAATACGAGTATTTGTATATGTAACGTATAATATAAATAAATATAACTTTATTAAGGTACCTAATGATATTTTCAGATACTTAGATATATTTTATTTTTAAAAGTGTACTTGAATTTTATATTTATAGAAACGTGATCTTTATTACACTGCAGCGTTTGTGTGACAGCTCGGAAATTGAAAACTGAGTAAATCGAGTACGATGTTGATGACAAAATATCTTCGCCTTTATCATATTCATAAGATATTTTTACGCTTGCATTTTTATTTCTTTTTTACACCTTGAATCAAAGTCCTTTGTATCATGATAAATAAGAAATTTCGGTGTGAATTGTAAGAGAAGTCTATTGCATAGGTATTAGAACCAAGCCATAGTCTTGTTATTGAGGATTATAAAGGACTGGCTTATTATTGACCAAATAACAACTTGTCCCACAAATTGAATTGAAATATTTTTTTTAGATTATCATACGTTAACTATAAAAGAAAGTACTTTGATTTCTTGTTTCTAGGGGAGAAGATTGAAGGTTAATGCCACATACATTTTACAAGCCAGCGATACAAAAACTCATTTTGTGTTTCAGATTTTAAGATTTATATATTGTTAATCTGTTCCTGCTGTGCTAAGAAATTGTACTAAAGATCCTGAGCTATTCCTCAAGATGGGTTTTGGAATGAACCTTGACAAGGCCATAGCTTTATAGTACATTGGTCTTGGCCAAACAACATATCTTGGCCCGAACAACTTTTGAAAGGAAGCTATCAGAATAATACTTTTAAACTGTGCGGTGTCTGTTAAGCTACATAATATTTTTGACTCTTCAATACCATAAACTCACAAAAAAAAACAGTAATTTTAAACCAGTGTTTCCTACAAGTCATCTATGAGGTTGATACACCGACCCTTGCCCTAAGGGTTGTCCGTAAATTTTGGGTCATTCCGCGAGTTACCTAATTCTTAATAGAGTCATATGCCAAAGAAAGGAAGTCACCAACGTCGCACGCAGAATTAGTAATCTGCTAGTCAGCCGATTCTACGAAAAGCAGAACAATCTGCATCAAGATGTTCTGACTAATTGAAAATGGTGGCTAGTATAAGCTTGTGAGGTCTACCTAAGACTGAGACAGTTGGCACTTTATAAAAGAAGTCTACATTCAATGGTAGACCTCGTCAAGCTGACTTAATTGATAGATCGATTTTATCTACATATTAACTGTTCTTGTAATGTGTGCAAACTGTTTTGTATGTCAAATTTTACATTAACTTCTTAAAAGAAAAACTTATCTTACGGTAACAACTGAAAAGGACAAAAGTGAAAGTGAAAGAGATCGCATTCGTTGTAGTTCTTTCTGACTTAAAGATGATTAAGAATTTAAAGAATTAAGTAAGCTCTTTTTGTAGGATTATACAATCTTTACAGTTCTTAATAAGAGAAATTATTTAGCTTATTGGCAAGATCTTTTTTTTTTTATGTCGCAGGGAAACTAAAACCACTGCGAAAGCCATCGGCCGGTATGTTGGTGTACCCCGGAGCTGTCAGCGACAGGGCATACGAGCAACTGGCCGGTCCTGGCAAAGACCGGACTTACTCCCTCGGAGAATGGGGGCGATCCCGGCTTATTGGCAAGATCTAGGTTTTGCAACCGCAATCTATAATTTGCATATTCGTAATTGCCTTTCTTACCTATCACATACATTATATAAAACTATTTGACTTAACGCTTTTCTCGAAAGCTCTCTTTATTAATTGTAAAGCATCAAAGTTTCCAATTTTATTCGAAATGATAAAAAAATTCTTAAAGCCCTAGTTTTGTATTGTTTTTTTTTTGTAACTATAATGTATTGTTGTCAGAACAAAAATTTATAATTATATTCAAATTAACTAATATTTCTTGGGTATATTACGAGTGCTTTATTTTTGTTAAAAACTACATACTCCCGACGATTCGGATACTTTTCAGCAACCGTAATCACAGGTAGACGAATTGTCAATAATTTTGAAATTTACAAGAATACTAGCGAAAGCTTAGATGTCTTTATAATTTTTTACTTTCTTTTTTTACTGTCTATTGTTTCGCCTTCGTAATTGATATTTGTTAAATAATTAATCAGTTCGTTTTATTTTCACTCTTATGACCATAACATAAGTACATTACATTTAATTGAACACTTTATGTTTCTCATGTTTATTGAAGTCGTTAACGTCAGCATTCTGAGTTAACTTGATTCCGCTATAAGGAAGTAGTATTTTTCGAAGAAATGGCTCATATTTTAAACGAATCGTTGGAAATTGCAACAGCAATCATGTTGACTTTTTTGAAACGAGAGAAAATTACATTTTAAAAATAATTAAAAGTATGTTTACTGTCAACTAATTGTTTCTTGGTAAATGTGTATTGATCTACTTACATATAATATACGAGTATGTAGTTATCAATAATATTGTCTGGGACAAACATATAACGCTTTATTCGTAAAACTAGTTTGAGAGGTGTATAAGTCAGAAAATAAAACTAACAGCATATAAAAAGTAAGCAATTTAACAATAAGCTATGATATATATTAGTAATATACATCACGAAAGGAGCCAAAATGCAATGCCTTTTATAGATATGAGAAAAATGCCTTTTATATATATGAGAAAAAAAATTCGTGAATGTATTGACACAATATGGATTAACTTTGAATCATTTCAACCACTTCTAAATACTGTTGTTATGTACATTTTATTTTTCCTCTAATTCTAATATTATCCTGATTAATCTTGAGCAATATAATGATGCTATAAGTGTATATGCATTATGCAAGTATCAAGAAATTTAAAGATAATAAAAAATATATTATAATATGATTTGTAATACTTTTTATAAAGATAATTGTTAAAAAAAATTGTACACAAAATGTCAGAATAGTCGAATAATAATAATGAGTTTTTAGCATTTCAAACTAATTACAAAAGTGAACGTGACAACAACTAATGGTGATTATGAAATACATAAAAGTAGAACTGGCCATATAATTATCAGTTTAACATGTTGGAAGTAACTGAAAGAAAAAAATAATAATAAATCTGTCCACATCTGTTTGTTGGCAAAGTTGAGTAAAATACAAGATTAGTTTGTTTGGAGCCAATTTAATTTGTACCCGAAAACTTCTTCTTCAACTCATAATATTGAAAATCTTATTTATGTTCGGTCCACTATTAGAATGTTAATTAAGTCTGTTAAAAATATATAATAAATAATAATGATAATATAAAAGATAAATAATAACGTAACTTATACATACACCTGACACATGTCAGACGCACTAGGTTCTCTACTGTATGACCGGCAGAGTATGTGAAATTAAATTCCCTTTGAAGTTTATGATAACCACAGGGATATTATTTGTTAAGTTTATTTTCTACCAAGGGTCACATCCTTCTGGCATTTTAAGTTTATAATTTGTTTTCGTATTTACACATAATACACTTATCAAAACAGATTTTTATTATAAATACTATTATGTATATCATTTTTATTTTAATAATTCACAATATGAATACTACAATATGCTAAATTCAAGCACAACCAAAATTACTTGGTACGAAGTCTCTTCTTTAATGAGAGCGACTTATATTAAGACATTGTCTTAAAAACTCTGAATAGCCCATCTAATAATTATTATTCCTTGATGAAATTTTTATGAATAGTAAAAAATAATTTGTTAACACGAAACTTCTTAAAACCTGCTAGTAATTATAGGAAGATATTTTATTTCGGTTGCTTTTTCTATTGCGTTTATAAGTCTTAGGACAATCGTTCACGCAGATAGAAAGACATTAAATAAGACTTCTATCTATTGGAACTCATACATCTGAATCGATATGCCATCAATAGTGTATTCTTTAGATCTTCATCAAAGATTTCTACATTACAGTTAATAATTACGATCAGCAATAAAAAAATATATTTATTATTATTTGAACAACCCGATTTTTGTTATCGTCAAATTTCTATCAATGGTTTTTTTTTACCAATAAAACAGGTATAAAAACTTTTAAATACTTAAATTCGATATTGAATTTTATGAAACCTAATTGTTTAATAAGCTTATCATATACGTGCTAATGAACCTCAACAAGCCGGTCATATTACCATAATCTTTGCCTTATAGTTATAAAGGATGCGGTTTACCGTTTTCCAGAGATTCTAAAAAAAACTGCATATTTTCTTAGAAACACAATTTTAGTATAATAACATTCCTAAAAGTTATTTATTATATAACATGGTAATTATGTCGTGTATCTTGATGTAAAGAATCTTTTGGTTCTCACGGCCAAATTTTCGTTCTCAAAATCAACAGCGCCACTCGTTACATTATTAAATTTTCAATTGAAAAATATAGAATGAAAAATTCATTAATACGAGCAAGATTTCAATATGCAACCTGCTTTGTTGGTAAATCACCAGGAACGCGATATACCTTCTATATTTTTTAATTTATATATTACATAGTTCAACGTGGCTTTAATGGTAAAATATATATTGCTCGTTATATGATATTTTATATACGAGTATCTTGTAACGGTATAACTTGGGCGATGTTCATTGTTTTTTTTAGTATCGGTCCTGATTACGTATCCGTGTTATGCAGTTTTTCAATTTAATGATAAATATTATTTTCTAAACAGATCATAACTGTTCAAGATGTTGAGCCGTCAACGTTAATTACTTCTCAGAAGGACTAATCAATAAAAATTTAAATAATTTTAATGGCATATGTAAAATTCATATCTATTCACAGTTGAATAATAAGTCTGTGTAAATTTAAAAGAAGATTTGTTTATATGAATGTATTCGTAAAATAAATATTGAGTAATTTCAATTTTGAAAATTAAGGAATTTTATAGTATATTACTATAGTAGTATTATAATACATAATTCCCACATTTAAAGTATGTTTAAAATAATTTCACTCTATATTTATATCTCTAGATGATTTTTCCTTTCCTACAAATAACGACAAAGTTAAGCTAATAAGAGAACCATTTGCTTGTATTAAATTAACATGGTTATCTTGCAAAAATCAACCCTAAAAAGGAACCGATAGAATACTTTCTTAAGCGCATGATTTCTTACTAAGCAAGTGTATTTTGACGTATTATCTTTTTTCATGCAGCGTTAAGCTTCTCAGATGAGGATACAAACAACAAAGTACTTTTTATAATACTTTTGTTTTTATAACACAAAAGATTTCTTTGTTAAAATTGTAACATTATAACTTTTTGGTCTTTAAATTATTTATATCTAATAATAGTAATATAATTATGTATGTATTTCTTTATTTATATTTATTAAAGTTAAAGAAAAATCTACGAATTTTTCTTAATATTAAGGAAAAAATCGATGCAGTTGATACGAGTAGTACATCCTGAGGAAAATAATGGAAATAAATTATTATTAATACATCTAACTCTAGGCTTTTATAAGTAAGATTATTATAAATATAGGTATGTATGTGTACACTGTACATATTTTCTCATGTATTTTAGTTACTTTTGTCTGAGTTATAAACTTGTTATTTCATTTATATCTTTATCGTAAGGAATATCAGGAAGGTTATAAAAAATATACATTTCTGTAGTAAATAAAAAGGCCGCCTTTGCTTTTGAATGTTCGGTGGCCAGAAATCGGTTGTGGAGACAACACTACTCAAAGAACGGTGACAAAAAAATCCCTTAGAGATTTTGCTTTTGACCATTGAGGTGTACAACTCTAATTAAATAAGTGTTCGTTAGAATTCCTCTTCCACGAGCTATCCTTCCTAACGCTGTCCCAAAAAAGTTTATGGATGACTCATAACTATACGTGCTAATTAAAAGTCGAAGGTAAAAATTCACACCCACGGATTTCAGAATTTTAATTAACTAAAAAAAAGGAACATTATTGGTTTTGAATTCAAATCAGACCCTAAAATAATAATTTACACTATCACAAAATCGATGAAGTTACAACATAAATATTCTCTTGGTAAACTAGTCATGGGAGAGTTGAATTATCAAAATTTATAACATAGTAAAGATATTAGGTAATTTCGAGATTGAAATTCTTAATTATTGATTAAAATCAAAAAGTAAAACACGTGGACTAATATTATATATTTTATTAAAAACGCTCGATTCTTCGGCCAAGTAATGCTTGTGTACTTGACACTTAGTAAAAACTAGGACGTTTCGTATTAAATATATAAGCACGTATCTTTAAAAGCGAGACTATTATTTCTAAATATCTCTAAGACTATATCTATATCTTTATCATTGCCATGCCAATTAATTAATTATCAATGAGGACCTTGAATACAAATCTCCATTAGTACAATTATATTTTTACCATAAATGAAATGTTAGGATGATGTTTTTATTAAAATTCAAGAATAAAATATAGAGTGAAAAACAAAGACATCCAAGAAACTAGAATATATTTCGAGTTAGGGACTGCAGGTTCAGAAGAATCTCGTGTCTAAAAATTTTGCAGTAAACATTTTTTTATTGAATTTTAATTCAAATCTTACAAACAAAAACCTACTACTTCTCAATATACATGTTTAGAAAAGACTCTTCCAATGTTTTTTCTCTGAACTATTACATTATTATATATTTTTTAAATATAATAATGTAATAATACCTAATATAGTAAAGTAAGAGAGAGTTTAAATGAGAGCCTTTGTTTTAAATAATGTCCAAGTTCCAGACGATTCACTTACGTAGTCTGTAATCGAATTTCAAACGTGAATGTTTCACCTCACATTCAATACAACTTTACTATTATACTAAAAGACCCGGCGAACTTCGTATCGCCCTATAATCAAGAAATATCTGTTAC
>DVQO01001093.1:0-11255 GCA_018231785.1 Danaus gilippus
TCATTGATCAACAACTCGAAGAATTACCAATACAGCTATTTAAAATTGATTTTTTTTAAAGTATTTTATTGAAGTGATAATTATCCATGAAACAATCTTATTCTTATTCTTATGCTAATTGTAAAATCTTACTAATTCGAGAGTAAAAATGGTGGTAAATATTTTAGAATAATGTGATGAAAATTTTAGCGTATAAAATGAAAAAGAAACACTTTAAAATAAAACATTTTTCTTAAATGAAAACAATATTTATATTATATTATTTATATAATAGATTAATTAAACCTTTACGAGGATTTTTTACACGTTGACGAAACATAGTTCTCAAAATTTGAAGATCTATCCTGTTATTTATTGTATTTTTACTATTATCATGATCATGATACTAAAAATCACTAGGAATAGGTCCCTGATCCGCCTTTTCCTAATACTATACTTAACTCCCCATATACTTCCTCCAAAGTGTATACTTAGAATCGTACGAGATATTGCTAAGGTTCGTCCCATTGGGAATAGATTCCAGTGTTTTCTTTTCTTCAAAGGAGTACAACTTTACTCGTTCATGACCATTTTGAATTTCAAGTACATTCTGACTATTAAAATAACAATTCCTTTTGCAAGTATGAAAGTATTCAGGTGCGAAATTGTGTTATGGTGCAAAACAATAGACTGTAAAGTGGATCTTCGTATAAAACCAATTTTATTTTTAAAAGACACGAACTACAATAAGGTTTTTATTAATCGAAACTAAAACTGACAGCTAACACATTCTAGTTTCTTTCTAAGAATGTTAATGTCAACAATATTTTAGGTATTTCTATGGATAAAATTATAAACTTACATCATACAAATCGCCCAGACTTTCGTTGAATAGACTTGTTGATCAAAAACTAGAAACACAATCCTTTAGTTCGTCTCGCGTTAAGGAATTTTCTTCATTACTTGCACTCGGATAAGGAAAATTCAAAATGTCTCGAGCAGAACACTGCATTTTACTTAAACAAAATTTACAGTTGAATTTCTCTCAAGCTATGCATTGCACGCCTGAATCGTCAGATATTTAAATTTGTAGAAATACATAAAATGTACATTGGTTACTTTATCAATGAATTTCGAAATAAAAATTTAATCTGATAGTAAAATGGGTAAAGGGAATTAAAGGCCTGTCATGGTTGAAAATGTAATAAAATATAAATCTATCTACAATTGATGGACAACTATTAAGGACAATGAGTTTACTACTTAAAACGTAAAGAAAATTTAGGATTCTATGAAATAACTTGAGAAGTCTTCTTTGATAATAACTTCTTAAACATTTTGTTATTATCTCTTTATTATTTCAGTTCCATTATGATTTGTTGTGAGCTCATCAAATTAAGACATTCTATTAAATTGAAATCATTAATATAAGAAACTTATCTTTACAGAGTCTGTGGAAGTGACTTACGACGACTAATTAAATTAATTCACAAGTCGCTACGCAGGCAGCGTTCTCGGAACAATCACACTCCATAATAATTTTCACTGCGTAACTACTTTATAAAGTGGTTTGGTTAAAACAAACATGATTACGATACTGGTTGAAATAAAATCAAAAGTTTTATTTGAAAAATTATTATATGATTTACTTAATTTTATCTGCTGAATCAATAGAAATTGTAATTAGCTTATAGCCTTTATCAAAAATATTTTGCTGTTCCACGATAACTGTTTAAATATAGTTAAGACTTATTAATAAGAAACTGATAATAAACATATAATGTTTGAAATATTAGTTAGGAAAAGACTTTTATTAGTCTATTGTCTGCAGTTCAATTTGTGTTAGTGTTTTCGGAACATCGGCTTTGTCACGTCTCCACCCATCCTTAGAGGCGGACTGAGCCAGGTCACGATTTCGACTTGTAACTCATAGCCTCACAGGGTTCCCCATAATTACTACGTGTTCAAATCCGCCTAAGCTATTTTCTTGCTGAGAATTCAGCTATTTCAATAAAATGCGAATTGAAATAAATTAATATCAAAAACTGAAAGAACCAAGATGAATCTTGCTACGGTCGATGAATTTTAATTTTAAAAATTATAACGATAAGAAATGTTAAATTTACTTATAGTTACATTTAACACACTTCACTACTATATACATTTATAACTATAAAGTAAAGACCAAATTTTAATTAAAATATATATAAGTAGGTACTTTTTATATTCCCGAGATAGATTTGGCGAAGATGGCCTTGGGGTGCGGCCTCGATGGGTGACATCTCCAAATATTACCATTTAAACAAGTTTTATGTAAATCTCTGCAAGCTTTGGGGAAACTTATTTTCAGACCAAATTTTAAATCACGTTATTCTTAAAGACCTTTGGCGTATATAGTTATATTAGTATTTATTTAATATAATTATCTTAGCATTTTTTAAATATTCATAATTAATTATACCTACTGTAAATGAAACATTCTAAAAGTAACAAATTAACTTCTTATATTTTCATCGTCTGATTAAGAATTCAAAGCGTATAAAGTGAAAATTTGAATAAGATAAACCGAAAGGTGAAAATTTAAATGAAGTTACGAGATATTTTAACGTCGAAATAAAGTTTTATAATACTTCTTAGTAAGTTGTAAAGAATTATAATAGATAGCGCTTTGTAGCTTACTATAATAATTTTTTTATTAAACGTTCTTGGATCAAGTATAATAAAAAGAAGTTGGCAAAGATAAAATATAAAAAATATACACGTTGGAAGCGACTGTTATAAACTAACATCGCAGTATATACCGCAGGTTCTTTGACTATATCGTTTTCACATCCAAAACGCGGCCAATGCCTTTGGGAAACGGTTTCGATGGAAAATAGATGTGAATCTCGAAAAAAGCGCTGTAGTTATTATCACCCTGGATAATTATTATCTCATATTAACCCATACATTCAAACAGTACGAAATAGGGTGGCTTACTTCTTAGGTCACCTATCCCAACTGTTCTGTAGGAAAATTAATATGCCCAATTGGTAAGAGGTGTCCTAAAGACGTCCTGTTGGACCCTGGCGACAAAGCAACAATGGACAACACAGACACGAATACCCTAATGACACACCATAACAACACCAACACACCGCCTTCGCTGGCGACGGCTAGGTCACAGTTGAGACACGCGTCCCTTCGGCATTCTTATGTCAGAGGAAATCATGCATTCTCATCTGCTCTTCAGGTCCGTATTTTAAAAGGTGGACCAATCGGAACACCCAACCCTCTCGGTAACGCTGTCAAAGCTAATAGCGCTAAAAGCTAAAGTCAAATAAAAACTGAAATTTAAATTAAAAACAGTTTTAATCGAGCGTTGCAAATATAGGACATCGGACCTCTTAGAAATTAGGAAATCGAGAAAAGTTTTATGAGGTGTCCTTCGTTTTCCTTCAAAAGCCGGAAAGGTTGACGATACTTAAGAACAAAGGCATTGGTGACGTGCCAAAAAAGCACGAGGGTTATAATAAATACGACATATGTATATCATACACAATTTCAGATACTTTTCATTTTACTAACTAGTATAAAGATATGAAGATTTCCTAAAGATAAAATCGTTTCAGTAAAATAGTTCTTATGAAAATATTGATATTTAGATCCTTCAGTTCATGGAATAAACAGTTTTAAGCCTATTAATGAATTGAAGTTTTCGTTTCGTTTTTATAAATTTGAAATTAATATTATCTTTTAAACGAACTAAGCACTAAAAAGATAGAAAGATGAGTCCTACTCTAAACTATCAAAGTTGAGCAATTAATTTCAAATTATTTATTTGTACCTCTATATTTTAAACATATCCTTATATATGATTCTTCACAATCTAAATTAAAAGATCAAATATATAGCAAAGGTCCGCGTAAACCACTAAAGCTATCAAAGTTTCCTGAAATGATTATAGGCTTGACATTACTATTCTCATCGCATTACGTTACGTAAACTCGTCGAAGCAATAAAAACTTGAGACGTAAAACAGAAAAGTTTAACGCGAAACGCAAAAAGTTTAAGTGATGAAATAAATCCAAAATTCTCATTGTTAATTTTGTTTTAACACATAAACTGGTAACGATTATTTTTGAATAAGGTTCCATGAACCTTATAAATTTTAATTGCTATGTAACATTTAATAAATGGTTAATATTAAAGTTACAAAATAAACTAAATAAATTGATTTTTATATTATTATATTATATATATAATTTGATATATGGTGTGTGGGTGGTGTATGTGTTGGTTTTATCAAAAAATATCCTAATGACGTCAATGGTGATAGACAGACCTGTAGACAGATAGACAGACTACTGAACATAAATTATTGTAAGTCCGTAACCGTTCTTTTGATTATTTTAGAAATAGAAAATTTAAATCATTGGTAAAATATCAACAGATGTTAAGAGACACAATAAATGCTTTTGAAACATACACTATAAATTTTATTCTAACTTGCCAGTTATACAATCAGATTAATTCCGATTTAGATATATGTATGAATATAAAAATACATATATTTTTTCACAGTCTCACTTTCTAGTCTCTAGAAAATTTCTGTGATTTCGATTAATAAAATACAAATAATATTCTTTACTTAAAATATTATTGTCTAATACATTGAAAATACTTCTTATAGAAAGCATACTGATGTAGCAAATCCTTTTTAATGAAAAACAGTTCGGAAAACTAGATTTTAAACGACAACCACGTTGTAACGAACGATTGATTTATCGAGTTGTGTTTTATCTCTGATCTGTAAATCCATTAAAATGTAAAAGCTATTTTGGTGATACACATCTTACTCAAAGACCTACTTTTCTTTAGAAAACCTTGATTTCACATAATAATTGATATCGAAATTTTAACTAAATATTATTTATCTTATTTTGTTACAAATATACTAATCTATACTATAAAAATATACATTTTATTAAAAGTTCTACATCACTATAACACAATAGTGTTATGTGTTAAATAAACAGAACATAGAAACGCACTCAAAAGGCACCTGTGAGTGGAATATCTTGTAAACTTTAAGCATACTGGTATACGTGTTGATTTATTCTAGGAAAACAGTTCCTCATCTAGATATAAACAATAAATACAGAAGATGAAAACATCACATCAGTCTTGATTGTGAATGTGTAACACACACGAAGAACATGTTTAAAACAGCTTTTATGATATGATTTTAAAATTTAGATTTAAAAAAAAAATTGCCTTTAAATAATATTACGATGAAGAAAATCCTTTCATCTGAATACATTTCGGATCTGCAAATACGACATTTTTTTATTTAAATATTAACATTACTAAAAATTCAAAATGATTTTTTTAAATTCCATTTTAAGAACACTTCCCACAACTTCTTAGATACGCGAAAAGTGCACTCATAAATTTCAAGATGCGAACTGAAACCAGCTGTTCCCTTGTTTTGGGTATAAATACGGCTTAGACGCAACAGCGGGGGTATAAACGTAATAAAGGTTGAGTATTTAAATTGCTACATTCTTGCTCGGCTTTACTTCATATTTCTTTTAAATGGTGTAGAAATTGTGCATAAAGGTATATTGAAATATTCATGTTATTGTAATACAAGCGACCCCAAGATGAGACTATCTTTGAAGATTTATTACACGAAGCAATAAAGTTAGTGCAGAAGAAAATAAATATCTACTTGGAAAACGCTAGAACGCTACAACTAGATTTATTAGCTCGCCGCTCCGCTTAGTTGAGCATCTAATTGATAAAATTAACTCACATTTCTACCATTACTTTTTGTAACTAAATTATTTAATTCTCTTACATAAAAATACCAGCTTTTTATAAATACTAATAGTACATTAACTTTGGATAAGCAATGATGCTGTGGAAATCAGTTTCAGTTTAATATATCTTGTAATTTACTCATGCTTTTGTACAAATTTCTCAATCAATTAAAGGTTCTAAAAGATTTGAATAAACTCTTTGCAAAACAAAACTATAATAGTAGGACAACGTATAAGAAATCGTAATCTGCTTTTATCCGAAGAACCGCAAGGGGACAGATGCGACCCTTAAGGAAACCAGTATTTATTTACTATTAAGAAAATTCAATATAATTCTATACATCTAAATTCATATGAATATAAGATAAATATAAGCCAACAAAGTCTCTACCTACACTTTTCAGACAGAATGATATTGAGAGTTAATACAGTTCATAAATTCAGTCAGTCTTGATATACTTTAGGTAATATCGAAAATATGAATATAATATATAGTATTTTTAAAATTATTATTATCACCAACTCTTATTAGAAATAAATTACTAGTAAGTACAATTTTTTCAATTAAGTATAGCTGGAAAAAACGTTTCCAACATGGGCAGCAACGCGAATATCTTACAGTCATTGTATTTAATAAGCTATTACTATATCATATATGTATGTCATGAATTTAAATAAAATAAAGATTTCAGTACGAGTTATGGAAAAATTAATAATAAGTATTATGTATTATAATCAAATACTTTATACATGTAATATAACTAATAAATAATTTATTCAAACTAACTACACAAGCAAGGATTAGAGAAAGTTAGCAAGATTTCGCTAAATTAGTATTCAGAATCGTCAACTAATTTGAAATGTCCTACCCGTTTACACCTTGGATGCATATTAAATACCGACCCTCGTCAGAATATATATATAAAGGTGATGTTTTTGCTCACATTATATATAAAGTTACACATATCAAAACTTACTTGTTTGAATTTAATATTCTATCAACAAATCTTTATTACTTGAACTTGGTACTTATAGATTATGGTAGAAAGAAAACACTCTTGTTCCTTTTACTAGATTTTTTAATATGTTTTTATTTTGAATACTCCGAACATTATTCTGAGTTAGTTAACTTCGTCTGAAATATCTTGATTCAGGAATTAAGCCAGAAATTGCTGGCTCAAAAGGGATAGCGAACTAAGACCTGAAACCGAATTACATTATAGGTAATTTGTTTGTTAGTCTCATCAAATCCCCTCAACTTTGTATTATAACTATTTGTATAAGAATATTGACTAATTTTTTTATACTACTTAATATTAACAAAATATGTTACTTCCAAATATAACCTTCTCTATTTGTTATATTTAAAGTGTTCAGGACACTTACTTCTCTAAGAAACAAAAAAAATATAGTCTCGTTTGTTGTACTTACAATTTATTTCATTCAAATATCTTAATTATGTATACTGTATTGACATCTTCGAAGAACAATCCCTTCTATATAAAAATGACCTCATTTCTCTTTCTTACTAATGTCAAGTCGTATAAATAAAGAAAGATATTTAAAAAATATGTTTCTTAAATAATAAATAAGGATAAAATAGAATTGTATTCCGTAATACATATTAACTTGAAACACGTCTGAAGTACCTTACAATGACTGCCCGTCACATACAATAAATGTGTTTGTACTTAATTAATTAACACATTTACCCGCATGGTCTGCTCTCCGAACTTCATATTTACTTCTCTTTGATAAGAGATCCAACTTAAATATTTACTCTTTAACACAATGGATTCATACATTCTGAATGTGATCCCGTAATTTTAAGATGGACAAAACTGCTGATGTAACATATATATATATACAGATATATATATAATTTTGAATTGGACTGAACTGAAAATAATATTATATTACTACAAGTCACAGTTTTTTGATGATCAAATATGTATCATATGTTATACGTTTAATAATAAAATATAAAGGAGACCTATACATATATAACCATGTAATAAAAATAACTGTGAAGACTTATTAAATGTTACACATTTCATCTCAGCTAGACAAAGGGATGATAAAGATGAAGGGATTAAAGATTGTTGAACTTTGTTTGATGTTTGTAAATTTGATTATCTAAATAAACTATGTGAACATTCGCCCTTTTTAAGTTTAATCAAAGGTCTAATTGCAAACTTGTTAATTGAAGTGCAAAGTTTTATACAGGCAATTAAGAGATAAAGTAAAGTTTTAATTAGATTTAAAAATACCACCAGCGCGGGATCAATCATGGTCACTCAACACAGTAAAGAAGCGAACTACACAATTCTAATTAAAGTATTAAGTAGATACATACATAGTAATGGTTATGTGATTAATATATTTCTTATGTTATAAACTAAGCACTGTTAATTACAGGTGCCATAGTACCTGAGCAACACAAGTTAACGTCATTCACAAGGCTAAGTTGCTAGCAATTTGTGGCTTCTAACTCGATGGACGTCTGCCTTGACAAAGTGCACTTCGGTATACGTTCATAGTATTAACTAACAGCAACATAAATATGACAAAACTTGTTTATTACACCACAGCCGACGTATTTGTCTTCGTATATGGCGATTTTATATTATAAAAGGTAATTTCGATGATATATTTTTAAACCAATATTTTCTATTATGACAAGAATTACGTATAAGCGTACATAAGAGTTAGAATATCTAGTAATAAATTGAGAGCACGTTTTATATTGGCTGCAAGCAAGCTGAGGTGGCACGAAAATTCTATTCGTGTCAGTTAGGATACTGCTCTCAAGAAATTGCTAGAAATTATAGTTCATATTATACAAATATTATTATTTGACGTACGAGAGACATAAATTTGATTTTAAAAGATATTCTTTCTGGCAGTATAATATTTTATAATATCTTATGACATTGTTTGTACGAATGAAATAAATGTCAAATCATTTATCAAATGCATGTAAAGTGACTTAAAACCTATAAGGAAACGCCACTAACTAAAGAAGAAGAAGACTTAAAACCATATATTGTTATCGACTTTGGGCTTTACTTGAAACATATCCCAATGACAAATACAAATGCAGGTATGTATATCACGATAATATATAAGAACATTAAAATGTATTCATTTCTAAAATATTATGAGTTGTATTATATTTATTTCGACAACAATCACATTACATGGACGGTCAAAGAAGCAAAGCAGAATTTGTATAAACTTGTCAGAATGTCCGCTAAAAGTTCACAAATAGTGATTCCAAGAACTTTCTATCACGCCCTAGAGAAATAAGTTGACTTGTACTTTCTTAACGAAATGATTGCCTAACTATACATCGTTAGATGTTAGTCCATTTGTTTGGGGGTTTATTCACTCTCTCCCAAAGGATAATTCACTTTATAAGCATCGTATCGACCTATTGGGAGTCATAAAGTATTTTTCCCTTTTAGCTAGAAATAAGAGATGTTATGGTGAACCAAATTTTGGGTCAATATATTAAATTCCTCCTTTTAACATACTTAATTATCCTTTTTATATTAACTTAAGGAATACAGTGAAAAAATATAAAAAATATATTTTAGACTTATCTCAAGAAAATGTATTGAATGCATTTCTAGATTAAACGTTTTGCTTTTAAAAAGTGAATTAAATTATTTTCATAATATTTATTTCTATCGTTAAAAGACAGCATTTAACTATTTTTTTTCCTTCTTAGAAATATAAAAGTAGGAAAGTAAGATTTGTGACTGAACAAAAATGCCTACTTGACAAAAACCACTTTAACTAATTTGCTTTCATAGAAAGTTTGTAAGAAATTCGTTCTGGTATTTAATTCGCGCCGTTTTTTGCTAAATATAAAGTACACTTAGGTTATTATTTGCTAACACAAAAAAACGTAGGTTGAGTTTCAGAAAAATTTTCCCTTTAACTCCTTCAAAATAATTTCAAGAAGCTATTCTTTTAATTTCATATTCATTTTAAGACGAGAACTGCAGCAACCGCTACGATCTTTTCGGTTTTTTTCATTATACAATTTCCGTTTTCTTA
Source organism: Danaus gilippus (assembly GCA_018231785.1). Taxonomy (NCBI): domain Eukaryota; kingdom Metazoa; phylum Arthropoda; class Insecta; order Lepidoptera; family Nymphalidae; genus Danaus; species Danaus gilippus. The sequence continues at coordinate 9,849 of DVQO01001093.1, forward strand.
CTGAACTTATATTTTAAAAAGATTAAAAGGAGGTAAATTTCTTTCAAGCGCAAATAAAGAAAGCAAAGTAGAAATACAAAGATTTATATTTATAGGAAAAACATGAAATACGTTGTTGTTGCTACTCATTATCTTCAAACTTAAAGTTACATTATATTTTACTTTAAGTAATACTTATCTTCCTTTAAGTTATATATCTATTACTTTTTAATAATAATAATAATAATTAATTATTCTCCTGATTTCGATTTCACCTTCTTAACTTGTTTTAGCAGTCTTAACATTTTTTAAAAGTCGTAATCTCGAAAATATCACAATATTGTTTCATAAGTAAAATAATGTTAATTTAGTTCTTAAAGGAAAATAATATTTTTTCATATATAGGTTTCAAGAATTTTATCAAAAAAAAATCATTGCCCAAACTTAAATTCACATGTTCTTCAGTTTCAAAGTCGTATATCGTATTAATGAAGACCTTTTATTTTCTTGTTATATCATATTTCGTTTTATATTTATAGAACAATTCACATTAGGTGGGAATAAAAAATTATATAGCAAACGTTACGTAGTTTTTTAATTAACTCTACTGCTTAATATGTAATAATATAAAGATTTTGTACAATGATGCACCCCGCTATCCAAAATGCTTTCAACAACACGTGTTCTGAATATACATAAGACGTTATTACCTGCATGATAACTGTTATAGCCAACAGATGCCGCTTAAGCCTAATAACCAACGATTTTTATTACTCTCTAGGAATTGTATGGAAATATTATTGAATTACTATATATATATAGTAAATGTTTCGAAATGTAAATTTATAAATAATTCTTTCGACTTTCAGTGGCATATATGTACAAGTTAATGACGTCACTGAAATTTCTGAAGTGGGTATGTATGTATGTATACACTTTTGTATATGGTACACTAATGTTGCTTTTATTTAAGTTAATATAGATTTGTAGTGAAAATTTCTAACTGTGAATTTATTAAAATTTATCGTTTTTATATTATATTATTGTATTTAGTATCAGTTTCTGTACGTCATATTGTGCATATGAATGTTAGTTGTAACTTTTAATTTAATTGAAGTATTGATCAAAACCTGTCTACAGGTTAAGAATAATTTGAGAAGGACGACCTCTTTGTTTTAACCAATCAATTATTATACGATGAACTCGAGATTTAATTGTCCATTTTATATTATTTTAATAGTTCGTCATAAAATGTCATCTACACCACCATCCATCATATTGGTTCGTTTATTACCAATACTGAAACTTACTGGGAAATAATCTCCATATTTATACAAGTGAATTAAATTTCAAACCTAGACGTATAGTATATGAATACTAACACATATACTTTTTGAGTTCTGATTTTTATTTTCCCTATATATAATA
>DVQO01001094.1:0-11253 GCA_018231785.1 Danaus gilippus
TTAATAAAAATCGGTCCACTCGTTTGAGAGAAGTTCAGTGACATACACACGCACAAAAGAATTATATGTATATATAAAGATATATTTTTTAACATCATAGCAATTTTTTGCTAGTAACTTGAGATTTACCAAAATTTATGTCCGATTTAAATAAAAAAAAAATTAATACAAAAGTATAATTTGAGCTCCGCTATATTAAAATGAAAATGTTTATATCAATAATAAAAGAAAGAAGATAATTTTTACGTTGTCCATTTGTTCGTTTCGTTAGCTTGTCATACATATCCAGATTATATTTAGGAATGCAAACTGTATTTGTGAATTTTTGTAGGTGGTTGTGGAGAAACGTGATCGTTTCTCCCGCAACAACGTGTTACATCTTTGGCCGTTTGTGATACACGACCTACGCGCTTTGGGTGCTAAGAAGTTCTTCGGGAAGTTCTGCGCTGGTGCCATAGATCATATAAGCATTAGACAGTTACAGTGCATACTTATGAAGGTGATGACGTCATAATTGGAAAACGACGCCTCTATAATATTTATGAGCACGTTGTTATGTTTTTATCGATTTACAGGTGTCTCTTTTGCTTGGTGTTGAAATTCACGAAGGCGTCGGTTTTGAGGAGCTCTTGGAGCCGACGGGAACGGAGTCATCAGCGAGTGAGTATTAAAGGGTTCATCTTTAAAGGAAAAGATAAATTATCTTTAAAGGAAATTCTAAAGATGTTTCTTCTTTATACAGCATTGGGTTGGCGAGCGCGTGTAGATCCGGCAGAGCACCCTGTATCACAGTACGAATTTGACGCTCTCATAGGAGCTGACGGCAAGCGGAATACCCTACAAGGTTTCAAACGGAAGGAGTTCCGTGGGAAACTGGCTATGGCTATCACAGCCAACTTCATTAACAGACACACGGAACAGGAGGCTTCTGTTAGTATATGTAGTACATATTATATATATATATATATATAATATATCATACTAAACTATTAAATTCTCCAGGTCCCGGAAATAAGCGGCGTAGCATTCATATTCAATCAGAAGTTCTTCAAGGAGTTGTACGAAGTAACCAGAATAGATCTCGAGAACATCGTTTACTACAAAGATGACACGCATTACTTCGTCATGACGGCTAAGAAACACAGCCTCTTAGAGAAGGGTGTGTTAGTTAATGTGAGTAAAAAATACATACAACACACAAACACACACACACACACACACACGTACAAACGTTTACATATACACACACAAAGACAAATGTATACGTGTGTGTAAACTTACGTCACAAGTGAACTGAACACAATGATGGCATTCTTCAGACTGCTTATGGTATGAAACGTAATTTGAAAGGGTTATGCATTTCCGCGATACATACAAGAATATCTTCCTATAATGAATACAATCAAAGAAATATACCGCGTAATAAAACAATGATCGATTTAAATCGATTCTGCCGTAATGATATCGATTATCGATATAAAAATTCTATTAATGTTGTTTATTGAATGTTCAAGTCCTTAGGTATTGGTTTTGAATTGTTTGTTCTCGTATGTAAATACATATATGTGAAATTATTTCCTGAACTTTTTTATAGTATTGGTTGATTGAAATATGTAGTTTCTTAAACAAGAATTATAAACATGACGTATTATGAATTTAGATTCGTAGATTTTGTGGGTACCAAAAAAAGCACTAAATTGCTTTTTCTGATAAATACCTACTAAAAGTTTAAAAGGATTTTTTTTCTATATGCCTATTATAAGTTTGCCTAAAAATACGCAGTTTTAACAGTTTTCATTTATAAATCTACATTGATAATGTGTGAAGATTTACGTGAACTTATTACGCTACGTATATACCGTGATGCAAACAGGTTCTAATGGTGTATGTTCTATGAAGGCTTAAACGGAACGTAAAAATATATAATTATGTATATACATATGTATAAGTCAAGTCTAGTATTACGTCAATAATGGAATTTTCTTTGACTTTTATTACCTGATAGGTTTAAAGATTACCATATTTACGCTAGCGTCAGAGTGAAATTTATTGGTGTGTATAACAGGGTATAAACGACGCCGTCGCGTCAATTATCTAATTCGTCTTACTCAGATCTGCCGGACGTAATGAGGAAAGTGAGTCAGTTCACTTAAATGGATACACACCTCGTCGGTCCTATGTATCACACTTCTATATATACTTGCTTTATATATATGTCAAAAATATGGCTTTTGGTATTTCGTAGTCTATATAAATGTAACTGTTTTTATATATAATAATTTTTATATAATATTGGAAGTCGATGAGGACGGCCTATGTCCAGAAGTGGACTTCACATGGCTGAAGTAATGATGGTGATTAAACAAAATATATAGTTTATAATAAAAAAATATAAAATAAAGACTATAGCCCGTATTATAATATATTATATACCTATACATTAAATAATCGAATATATTCCTATACACGATATATAAGTATTTAGTATTTATCAAAATATATATATATATTAAAATTAGACTAACAGACATACTTGTAATTTTATAATAAACTTATGCTTTACCTACAGTCTCACTGTTATAGATTGAACCGTGAAAACTCATAGACTAATAAAAGAGACTTTTACTATTATGCCCTAATAATTATTCAAATCCCTTATTATGCCCTAATAATTGTTATCCATATACAAATAAAGGTGATTTTAGATATATTTTTTTGTACCAGGATTACGCCGACGTGACTCGTCTACTATCAGTCGAGAACGTGGATCGTTCGTCCCTGATGAAGTACGCCCAGGAGGCTGCTCGCTTTTCAACCGACGGAAGACTTCCTCTCAAAGACTTCGCCCTCAATCATTACGGGGAACCGGATGTAGCTCTGTTTGACTTCACTTCCATGTACGCCGCTGAGAACGCTAGCATTGTAAGTGTAATTACTCTCTGGTATTGTTAAACAAGGTCGTGATGGCCTAGAGGTTAAAGTTCCGCCTCTCGTGCGTAAAGGTGCGGGTTCGAAATCTGGCGAGTAAGAATGTGACTTTTCCGAGTCATATATACTTTCTAAGAGTATTTAGACACCACTAATTGATGAAGAAAAACATCGTGAGGAAACGTGGACTTATAATTTCAAATTATATATCTGAAATCACCAACCCGTTTTGAGCCAGCGTGGTGATTATTGTTCTAACCTTCTCCGTGAGAGAAGAGTCCTTTGCTCAGGAGAGTGGGCTCTGATAGGCTAATGATGATGATGATGATTGTTAAAACTGTCTTTGAACTATAAGATACTCTTATTATTCACCAACTGATAGTGACCTTGATACCTATTTTAATATCTATGGAGTGTATTAAAAGAAATTGTTACTTATAATGTATGAATATATAAACCTTCAATTTAAAATAATTAAAAACTCGTAGTATAAGCCAAATAATAATTAGCTTCATATAGAAAGTAGTTTTACTGGAGATTTACGAAACGTATCATTTTGCAGGTGTATATTGCTGCATAGATTTTATTTGCAGCTGTTCACAATTACATAGAAGGTAAATATGGTAATCTTTGGGTATATAAGTATAATTTTGCAGGTGTACGAACGTCACGGTAGGCGGCTGCTCTGCCAGTTGGTTGGAGACAGTCTTCTGGAGCCGTTTTGGCCGACGGGTTCCGGCTGTGCTCGTGGCTTTCTATCAGCCCTAGACGCCGCGTGGGCCGTACGATCATGGGGCCACACGCCACAGCCACACCCGCTTGAAGTTATTGCTGAAAGGGAATCTATATACAGGTTGCTCGGTATGTACTTATATGTAAAATATGTATTTTTAACGAAAATAAAGTCCTGTAGTATATAAGTCCGAAAAATATAAGTTTCATTTAAATGAACAAAACTCGACAAAATCTTGAATGTCATACATAAAATATCACACACCCATATTAATAAAAACAACCCATGGTTATACTCACATCGATATAGTAAAATTGATAATACATTATGATTAATTGAGTCTTTCTTCAGCTCAAACGACGCCAGAGAACCTGCATCGTGATTTCGGCGGGTACACACTAGACCCGGGTACCAGATATCCTAATTTGAACCGCACGGCCGTCACACCTCATAGGGTCACATCGTTCTACGACTCGGATGATCCCCTACCATTGGACGCAACTAATAGTGCGAGGAAACGGCGTAGAGGTAATATAATATAAATTGTGTATTATTTTTCTAATAATTTGCCTTCATATTCTTATATCTACGAGGAAAAAGATTTAATTTCGAGTCTGATATTTCAGATTTCAATACAATTAATTACAGCTGTTTTTCAATTCATTTTATATATTCGTTAGTATTAGTATTTTTTTTGGATAGGCTTAGCATAGTTGATTATATTTAAATGTAAGTGAATTTCTCATTATTAACTCTTTTCACGCAGAGCCAGAGATATCTGAAGTTGCATTGTTGTCGTGGGTGAAGCACTTTGAACCCGGCATAAGAGCTGCGGTAGGTCCCGTGTCACTGAGCAACCTTCTGAGACGTTATAGACCCGATTTGATGCCTCGAGATACACCACCGAGATTGGTGTATCAAATACTCCAACAAGAATTTGGTAAGGGTTGAATACTTATATCAATAGGTGAATTTGTGCGCGGTGGAAGTAGGAACGAGAAGTATTACAGGTATAACCTACTGATAGATTTGGGCCTGTCTAGAACTAATATCAATTCATTCTTGAAACGTGCTTCAAGACAGACCTAGTCGATTAGTTTCGAATTTGGTTAGGTAGAGGAACTTGGACGTTGGAGGTGAGCGTTTAACCCGCGTCAGATAAGGGCCACTTAAACCTACACCTGGGTCGCAAGTCCCAGGCACTGTTGAAGCTCCTCTCCTTGTAACGATGGATCCGGCACCCGCACGGTGAATACATTGAATGATGAGAGGTTTTGTCTCTAAAAGCAGTCACTACCCACCAACAAATAAATCGTTAGTTTCAACCAAAGAAGTTCCTTATGTAATTTTTTTAATAAATAGAAATAGATTATCAAAAATCCTTAGGAAGAAAGAAAGAAATAGATTATCGAAGATATTTTTGTATATTTATAGTGTTATCTGTTATCAACAGGTATCCCTCCACTCTCAGCAAACGATCCCACAAGAGAAACACCCGACGCTAAACTACGGAGCTACCTACTGCGAGTGTATCACGCGTTCAAAGGCGAAGTACCGCATGTATATCACAAGACTGACATGTTCAAACAGGTAAATCATTTACTAGAACAAGTTTTTACCTATTTTTACCATCATAATTACTACATGTTTTAATTTTTTACAGATAAAACAAAGTCAACAAAAAGAAAATATCCTTAATACAGTCGATCATGCGGTATCTGCTTATACAAGTAAGCTGATTGTTTTAGTAATGTGTTCATATTATATTTCTTATATTAAATATTAAATGTTTCAACAGACACAGCAGAGGCGGAAAAATCACACTCCAGTCACAGAAAGAAACGACGCTCGCTCCGATCACAAGTAAGTAACGATCCGGCAGAATATATAAGGAAAAAAATTGAAAAGTTAGATCTTAATAATATAACACAACTGGCGCGGCTCATAGAAGGTCATGATTCGACGCTAGACAGCGAGAAACACTCGGCCAAGCAGAGAGAAATTCAGGAACAAATTCTATCGTTGTTGGACCCAGAGGATTCACCAGATCCTAAAATGTTAAGGGATTCTTTAGCACAGCTATTAACAGGTACCACTAAGAGCAAGGTCAAGTCAAAAGGAGCCAATCAACCTTTGAATTCCTACTTCAAAGGTAAACCAACTGATAAAACCAAGGTCAAACCTCCCCGCAAACTGAAAGGACTAGATGAAAGTACTATAAAGTACACAGATTTCTCAAATATTTTCGACGACGATTCCACTAATACAGATGCGACTATCGTTGAATCAAGGAAACGTGAGACGAAAAAAGAATCATCTGGAACAGCATCTAATAAGAAGATGGTTCGCGCTTCTTCCACAGAAGGCATCGTACCGCAAACAAGAAGAATGTCCGAAGTGGCGGAAATGCAGAGAAGAAGATTTTCACAGAGCCCGGAAGTCGCAGCACGTTATGGACGATCGAACTCGTTGGGGTCACCGGAAATGGCGTTAAGTGCTAAACGGATGGCGAAGCTGTTTGAGGATAAAAAGAGAGATACTCCGAGTCCAGAAGGTAGTGTAGTCCGATCTAAACTAGTCGACAATCCTGACATGGTGCTCCGTTTGCAAAGAATGACGGATATAATCGAAGGAAAACGCTGCTATACACCCAGCCCTGACAGAAGCAAGCGCTCCCAATCCATTGGTAATCCGGAAATGGCGTTACGAAGGCAGCGTGTGGTAGATCTGATAGAAGGCGCAAACAAACCTTGTCAAAGCCCGGAACGTAGTTTTCAGAGAAGAAATTCAGGAGAATTACCATTTAGGCTGCAAAGAGTGTCCGATATGATGGATAAGAGAAACGCTGATTCAAAACGCCCGAAAAGCGGTGGCAAAAGAAAAGCCGCCCGCGAGATTATGAAGCAGCGTTTCGAAAAGAGTTTACAAATGCTAGCAGCTGAGCCGAGGATGGACTTTGCATCTTCAGCGGATTTGGAGAACGACTACGGTTTGCAGCAGTACAGGGCAAGCGCCCCACAGTTTGACGAACGCGTCAAGAAACTGGAAAAGAAATTGCAACACTATGTGAGATATGTGTGTCGTGTGCTGCATGGTAACACTAACAATACAATATGGAGGTGCATCACGTTCAATATAAAACAAAAACAGAAACGCATTTGAAACAAATTGACAAAGGAATGTTAGGATGTTTAAAACTAGTTGAAATTAAATGATCACTGTCGTAATAACAGATGATGGTGTGCATGATTTTGAATAATGTTCACGCTTGTACTCTCCCTTCACTTTATATTGTTCCGATATTCATTTACTCGGATATTGGAATTATTAAAGTAGAGAATTTTGCGTGGATTTTATCACGTTATTTGAAACTAACCCGGCTTGTGATCACGTAACAATGTGCACTTGTTGTTGTAAATAAAATGAAAATAATATGAATTGAAAGTTTCTTCCTAATTACGTTGAAAAAAAATAAATACCCAACGAATTTAAGTCTATTGGTGTTTTTTCTTCTGAAAAAGCTATATATATCATTTGTGTATAATTATTTATAGTTTATTAAATGTTTACAGGAGGAGGGGCGTGTCGTTGGGGGCGGGGCTAGGGCAGTGGGAGGCGGCGCGCGTGTTGCTAAACTGGCAGCTGAGTTGTCCAACACGTCGTCAGGGGGCGCTGTACCTAAAGCATCGAAACCAAAGGACTTAATGAGATCAGTTGGGAAAATAGAGAGAGACGATTGGAATGTAAAGGAAATAGAACGAAAGATCATGGAAAATAGACTCGGGCGACCTGAGCCAAAGATGGCAGAGAAAGTTCCCAAATGGGACAGAGAACAGGTGAGGAATTGAATTTTAATTATTGTAAATACTAAGATGAATATTGATTGATTACATAACATTTGATACAGTTTCTTGGGCGACAACGTCGTCTCAAAGAAGGTGATAACGAAGAAAAGTGGGGCGAGATCGATGAGACGCTTCACAAACTTGACCAGAAGCTACGTGATTCTGGCCGGCCTGTTCATGGAACGAAAAAGGTGAAGATATACTAGAAGTAAAATGTCTGTAAAATATGCTAAATAACGTGTTTATTTCACAACAGGTGGCGAATTTAGCGACGAAGTTCATCAAAAAGGACGAACCTGAAACTTCAAAGACTTCGTCTAAAGAAGAGGCGAGTAATAATGATTGTAATTCAAAAAATCCATTAAAGTAATGTACTTAAAAGTTTAAGCTTTGCAGATATATACCTAAAATATTAACCCTCTTTATATAACAAACTGTCAAAGGACAAGCTGTTTTGCATAAGCAACCACTTGCAGATCATTTTAAACAAGTTAGATTTAAACCAATTATTTCCAGTTAGCAAGTAGGTATTATTGATCAATTATTACAAGGAAGGAAGAGCAATAAGGGCTATTTTATTTATATATATAATTAACCAAACGTATTGTTTGTATGTAGTTGAAGCGCACGTGGCGTGGCCCATCCAGTGCTGGTATGCAGTGCGCGTCGTGTGGAACTCGCGTGTTCGCTGCTGAGGCGGTCACAGCTGATGGGTTACATCTTCATAGATCCTGCTTCCGTTGTGCCGTCTGCAAAGCCGTACTACGACCAGGGTATATTATACATATTATATAAACGGTTTGACCGATTCTCATGATATTTTGTGAGCATATTGGGTAGGTAGAATCGGTCAACATCTGTTTTTCATACATTTTAGTGATAAGGGTTGTCATCTTTTAACATTTTTCATTAATTTTTGGACACATTTAAATATTTTATTTTTTTATTATGTCACATTAAAAAATACATACAACCATAAATTTTACTTTTTTATCGGCAACTTCTATTTGTTATATGGCAAAACAACGTTTGCCGGTCTGCTAGTAATTTATAACATATATTGTGTTCGATAGGAACTACACAATGGAGCGTTACGGCAGTAGGCTGGTATGTCTAAGACATTCAGGCGTTAGTGTTCCCGATTCTTTGTCGACGAAGGTCACACGTCTCGATACACTCGCTACTCCGGAGAGGATCAGCCTTGAGATGTCTGATGGAGGAGCCAGGGAGATAGATGAGGATGAATGGACAGATAGGAACTTCCTGGCTTCAGAGACATCTGGTGCCGGGGGATTGAGGTAGTTATAATTGATCTTCAACTACTTAGTTTTTGATTTGAATAACTTTTTTTTTGGTAAAGAAGCCTACCTGATGGAGGTAGTACCGTCTCATGGACATCTGCAATGTTTTGCGGATGTGTTGCTTCCCTTGATTTGGGAAAAGGTGGGAAAAGGGATAGGGCAACTATCTCTCTCACTCATCGGACGAAACGCAGCCATTAAAGGCTACTTTACTCCGATCTACTGTGAAAGGCTGGTACTTCTCCGGTCGAGGCAGCCCTTGCTGGAGCTGTAGTAACTTAACCACAGCTAAGCTCTACTTTAAAAATTATTGAATTTCGTGTATTCATTATATACCTATACATTTATGTGTGATATTTGGGTAATATATATCAGGCGTTTAGTGGAATATTCTCATATGAAATTAAATAGAAGCTTCAATGTTTATATATATCGTAGTGATGAAGAGGATTCGAGTTCTGAGGAGTTCACGGACGCCATGTGTTCCGAGGAGGCTGATGACTCACCAGAGCCTGAACTACAGAACACACGCCCGGCTCAAACACATCTATACTTCTCCGATGATTCGTTCGGCTATGATGACTATTCCGAAGAGGGTATTTTAAATTCTTTATCTCTATGACAATTAATAAAGGCGAATTCTACTATAATCTTATATAAATTAGATACCTCCGAAACAACCTGTATATGTCATTTGGCGAGTTGTCTGGTAAATCCGCTAACGGCTATTCCGATAGATTTTTCATAAAGTAATTTTTGTTATAAAATAATACGTTACAACTTAAAAATCCACTAAATTAAAGATCCGGTAGCCGTATGCGAGCTTAGAAAGAAATCCTCATATAATTTATACAAGGTGTTTTTTATGCTATCAATAGTAACATGTATATAGGGTGTTTAAATTAAGATATCAATATTAATCTTTTGCTGTGAGTGTATATATGTGTGCGTATGTGTAAAATGCTCATATACTATATATAGGATGTTTTAAAATAGACGCCAATGCTATTATTATGTGTATTGTTAAATGCTTCTATCCTCTGTACAGGATGGTTTTTAACAAAGACATCAATGCTACGATTGTCTGTATGTGTATATAAGTATGTATGTATGTATCTGTGCGTGTGTTACACAGGCCCCGTGTCATCTGGCAACGAGTCCTGCTCCCGTATGCGCGCGGCCCGCGAGGCCCGCCGGCGCGAGGTGCCCGCGGAGCCCCGACCTTCCACCTACAGCAGCGAGGTACCGCGCTGCGTTCTCGCGTAGACTGTCATCACGACAGCTGCGCTACCGGGGAGGTGCGGTTACCGCCTCTCGTTATACGCCGCCATATTGAAACTTGCTTGTGACGTCACTCATTCCATACTATCATCTCTTCTATGCTACCCTCCCACCAACCTAAATATCGATGTCTCTTATGTATAAGGGCCAATGTGCAAAATGTAAATTTTTCGTGACATAAGCAATTTAAACATAAAAAACTTTTTTCTAAACCTGCTAGTGTTTTAAATATATTTAGATTTTTTAGAACATACATTATATAAGCCTTTATACGTTAACAAGTGTGTTACTTATACTTTTTTGCTGCAATACAAACTCTTTCCACCAACATATACACATTTTTAAAATTTAATACAGTATTATGAAGTGTTTAAAACAAAAAATTTAAATGGCTAAATTGCTACATTGGCCCTTATACATAGGACCCATCGATATTTTGATATGACATTATATAAAATGTCTATCAATTCACATGTAAATATGATAATTTGTACTCCTTTAGATACTTTTCAGACGAAGTATACTATTTCATATTTCTTAAAATCTCTGGTTTAAAGTGCCTTCTTAAAATGTTAGTCAATTTGTTAGTTGAAATCGTCGTAATAGTACAACATCGTCACGATCATGGCGCATGAATAATAATATTAAAAACTTGTTAATGGCGGCGGCGAGAGGTTTGGTAAGAGTGTATTGTTCCACACTAACTTGAGATTTATTGTTTTATCATATAACATGGCCAACGAGACGTGATAAAATTTGTAAACTAGTTAGTCTGATACATCGGTTTATATAAAGTTTGGTAACAGCGGAATAATTAGTCGAAAAGAAAACAGACAACAAAAAATTTCAATATTGATATATGTAGGTATTAAAATTATATAGTAAATTTTATTTAAAAAAAGAAAATCTCTAATTTATTAAGTAGTATAGATATTTCTTATTAAAAAAATGTTGCAAAGTAATTAAACTAGTCTTTCTTTTTTGCTTTACTATTTTATTTTATTTTTATTTTTATTTACGTTTCACACAACAGGTTATAACTAAATGAGCTGAGTTATAACCCAACAACTATGCGAACACAGATTATAAACTGAATATTTCACTTACAATAAAAAAAAATACATTAGCACTTAATAATACACAAGAAAACACACTTATAATTAAT